>VWZG01013374.1:32671-72379 GCA_013396735.1 Grallaria varia | reverse complement strand
TAGTACTTAAATGGTGAATAGATTGACAAACTTCTAATCTGCCCCAAAAAAACCGCACTCTGTATGCCAAAGTGCAAACAATATGGAAAATTGTAGTCAGTCTTTGATCTGATATTCAACAAATTCCACATAAAAATCTATCAATGAAAGCTTGTGTTTAGAATTAATTTTACAAGTACAATATAGTAGAGATCAAATATTACATATGTTGCAGATAGGAATATCACATTATGTTTTAGACACAGATTTTTGAAAAGGTACTACCTCAGTTTCAAGGACCTTGCTTATATTGAAGAAAAGTCTTGTGCCCACTAATAGTTACATTTCTACCTGCAAGTAAAGAAATTATAACCCCCAGGCACTCTATGTTGATTTTCTTCATCAGAATGTATTGTGAGAATATATTGGAAAGTAATGGAAAACTTCTGAAAAGTATTTTAAACTTTAAATGACAAAAATGTGGTTTAACTAAAAATATGTTGTGTTTGTAATTATCTTCAGGCAAGAAACTTGTTTCGTTTTACCCTTTATAATGGTTCCCAGGAGGAAACAGTTCTGATTGTTCTTTCCCACTAACACCAGGCTGCATTCATTTCTTATATGAATCCTTTTGCACGTTGTTGCCTTTCCTATAGTGCCTGGAGATTAACTAATAGAAACATAGGTTATTTTAAAGTCCAACAACTAAGCAATTTAGGATGTGAAAGCTGTCTGTGTGAAGCAATTACTCATTCGGAGGCTTTTACTGTCCTAAACACTCCATGAATTCAGAGCTATTTAAATGTGCTTTTACCATTACATTTCATTGGTATGGATGCTGATGAATAAAGAAGTACCATAATACTACTAAATATGTCACTGAAGCATAAGAACATTCCGGTATGCCTGACAGACATACCTGTGCTCTGGACAAAGTACCCAGGAGAGTCCATACTCCTCTATGAGAGATTCTAAAGCAAATACACCTTTTTTTGCAATTATATCTTTGGATACAACCCTAATACATTCAACTTTCTTTACAATTATCAGACATCTGCAGACAAAATCAATATTGAGGAACCCATGTAGGTGTTAACCTGTGGGTATCTACAGTGTCTAAATTGCTGCTATGCTCGGAGCATCTGGGCCTAAAGAACAACTTTGTTCACAGCCACAACCATATTTTTGTCCTTTGGCTGAGAATAAGAAATGCAGAACAGCATCAAAAAAATTTTAAATGTGATCAAAAACATTTACGGTAATATAAATGTAAATATAAGCATTTATATATAGATGTTTGCAAGGATGTTATTCTGATTTTCAAAGATCTGACATGATTCAGTTACCCACAAATGACAAAAATGATAAAACTTTATTCATGACATCTAAGGTATGGTGACATTCCCTGTAAGCTGACAGATATGGCAAATAGCATAGAGGAGAAACCTGCCTGACTGCTGGAGGTCAAGTAGGCTACCCTGAAGCAGTTTAAATGGCAGTAGACAATTACATGTAGATGATACCTAAACAAATAAACTATGGTTAACAAGCCTGAGATTTTCAAACAATATCTAAGTATTTGGACACCTAAAAATTGCACGTGCCCACTAAAAACAAAACAAAACAAAACAAAAACAAAACAAAAGAAAACAAAACCAAAACACAGAACACAGCAAAGTACCAACACTTCAGCAGATTTCAGTGAAAATAATCATGTGTTTCTCTAGTCTTAATACCCAATACTTCACTTATTTCTTCTGGCATGAAAACATCTCATTTTTACCATTGTCTTTAAACTGAGATAAATTTGTAAGCTGGTATTTCCACACTGATAGGGAAGCACACTTTTTCATTCCTCTATTTCTAATAAAATACAGTTGACATCATTATGAAGTTACTGGTAAAAAGATATCAAATGTTGTTCTTAAGTAGCTGATAAAAGTTTTAGTCAGCGATTGGGAACATCTAGTTCTTGTTAAAAAGCTCTGTGCTATTCAGAACAAAATTAATTTCCAAACCAGATTTTAGAACTACCATTTCAGATTTTGATTTTGTTTCTGTCTCAGCAAGGAATAGTTTATAAAACTAAAAACAATTTTTTATGTCACAAAGGAGTCTAGTTCAGACAAAAAAAAAGCTGGAAATCAAGTAATTGTTTTAAAGCTCTGGCTGTGGCTGAGCCTGAAACATTCAGTCAGAAATTGCATCTGTTCTTCAGCCAAATTTCCAAATCCATATTCACAAAGGCCCAAAATTATGCAGAATAACTCTGCAATAAGTGCTGAATATTCAGGATACTGTACAGCTTGCTTAAATTTTTGAAATACTTATATCCAAAGTTATTTAGCAGTTTTATTTCATTCTTTGGTGCTCATGGCCCTATTTTGCTAGATGACTTCAAATTTATGAATTTTTCAGCTTTGTCTTGCTTGCCAAGAGTTTATAGTAAAATTTCAATAAAGTATAATGTAATTCTCTGAATTAGCTGAATTGCTTTTCATTGTGTATCCCATCAAAACTGTTGAAATTATTATAATAGTATTAATAATTATATATCACTGTTTAGAGAGGACGATGAACAAAAAAAAAGAAAGCATCCAGTACTGAGCACTTTTATCTCCACAGTAAAAGTTCTGCCTGCGCAGATCTTATATATTTCTATTCCCAAATGATCTACATTTCAGCTCATTCAGACATTGTGCATAGACATGAAATTAGACAAAGCTCAGCCTCCTTGAGCTGGAAATTTGTCTTTTCAGGGTTTTGTCACTTCTTGTACTAAGATGGCGAGACATTTGTGAACAAACATATATATATATGCTATATGTAAAATTGGTTAGAAAATGCAGTAGAGGTTTCAAAGTAGGAAACATTTGAAGAAATCATGACCAGCTGGATCAAAGGCATTTATCTCAGTTCTGCCATTACAAACCTTTGATAGCTTCTCAGAAAAGCCATTTTTAAATTCAGTTTGACAAGCCAACCTCAAACGACCAGACTGCCTTTGATGTGAGGTGGTATGACTTGTCAAAACAGTTGAATCATGCTCGTGCAGCATTTCTTAATGAGGTTTTGCTTTTTAAACTTCTTTCACAGTGGATATCAAAGACCGTATCAAGTCTTTTGCTTAGGCCCTTTTGTACCCTTTTCTGGCCTTCCCATGTGTCTGAAAGAGCAGCAGAGAATTACTGTAGCACAAAAGATATCTGCTCTTTAGAAGCGAGAGGACAGTAATAATTTTCATCAACGCTGGACTACTGTATTGCTGAATCAGCCGATGTAGTTCACTGGCAAAAGTTGAAAATAAAATAATTTTCTGAATGGAATGCATTAAGGAAGTCCTATTCTGTGTGTAAATTTGGAAGGGCATTTCATGTATTTGTAATGCAATAGTAGAGTAAAATAAAAATACACAGATTTTGACCAAAGGAAAAAAAAAAAGGAAGAAAAGAAAAGAAAAAAAAGGCATAATGTAAGTGCCTGGAATGAAATTAAACGTAACTATAGAAATGCTGGACGGCGGTCCTGAGCAACATAATTTAGTAGCTGGTGTCTTTACCCATAGTGGAGGAGTTGGAACTAGGTGATCTTTGAGGTCCTTCCAACCCAAGCCATTCTATGATGCCATGATACAAAATACTGAGAGAAAAATACCATTTCCATGAATAATATCATTATGACAAAGCTTCATTTCCTACACTAGAGATTGGAGTTTCCTAAAAGAAAGAACCTCTTGCAAGGAACTTTAACTGTAATCAGAATTATATGGGCTACATTACCTCTTCAAGACCATTGACTAGATGCAGATTCCACCAGTTAAAAAACATTCTTGACTTTATCAGGTTATAAGATAGGTAAGGCAAAATAGTCTCTGTAAATTAACCATTTATACAGCATGTGCATAGGGCTCTTTATTTGCTCTCCTGTTTATTAAAAAATAGACATTGAATCTATCATTAATAAGAATTTTTTGTGGAATACACAGAATTACTTTGTGCTAGACTGAGCTAATGTGTTTATGATATTAATTTTCTTTGTCATTGTAATAATTTTAGACCATACAGTTGTTCTATTTTTTTCTGCCTCAGTATCTATTTATTTTATGATTTTGACTAAAATATTAAAAAATAGCTGCATATTTTTGTAGTTTAAGGAAGAATAATTTCAACATATGTCTCATTTTTGCTATAATGGGATGCAAAATAATTGCCTTTCTGATAAAAGAGTTTGATCAAAAAGCAGCCATTAATAAGCAGCATATTTATAAAATATCAGCAGTATTAAAACTGTCATAAAAGAACCTCAAATAACTTCTTAAGATAAAATCTAAATTATAAATTTATTTATAAGTCAAAATACATTTACAGTAAAACATAATAAGAACAGAGACAAGATTTTAAAATTTTCAACAAAAAAATTCTAAGGCTGGTAACTTGTGAGTTAGTGTTTGAAACATGTTTGTTATTCTTCCCACTGCAAAACAGTTTTACAAATGTCTTTAATTTGAGATACTCTCTAATTAGGTAGATGATGTAGGGTCTGTTATGGACGCAGACCTGACAGAATGATTTTTTTTTTTTTTTTTTTTTTTGACAGGGAAAAGTACTGCTGTATTTTAGCATCAGGCAAAATATCCATGTTATTTGAAAAATATTGATTTTAAACTATTTGCTTTTAGTTCATGAGAATATTGTGGGCAGAAAACCTTTTTTTTTTCCTCCTTACATGAATGTAATTAAGTATGCCAATTAAGGTATTTTTCTTAGTTCAAATGGATTAGTAAAAAGAATAACAGAATCATCGAAAAGACACAAGAGCAAAGAACACCTCAAGCAACAAAGCCATGAGAAAAAAACTGCACTGCTGGGAGATATAATGGTTTTAGTCATACCTGTTAGTTTGGCATGAAATTTTGAAGCTTTAAAAATCACAATTATAGTATATTTATACTTTATTTAATAGTATTGAGCCAGTTCCCTAGTTTTTCATGAAGCATGAAAATTATCCATGCATTGCAATTATATAGATGACTTGCAAAAAAGTCTTAGATCATTTAGGTTGTGACCTTCACAATGAACAAATCCTTCTCAGTTCAACGAATTCAACCAATAAAGTAAGATTCAGCTGACATTGGTCTACCGAGTCAAAAGGAATTTCATCTTACTCCAATATTAGTTATTACGAAGGTAATCAAGTTTCAAATTGGAAAAATAGAAAGCTAAGGGTGGAGATGGTATTCTGTTCTGCTGAGTAGAGTAGCTATTGGATAGCTGCTGTAAGGGCTGTTGCCCTTAAAAATATTTAGCTGTGTACTAAATTAGATATTTAGCTTTCTTGAATTTCAGTAAGATTTATATTTTTAAATATCCTTTCAGATTTAAATATATGTGGAAATAAGGAAGTATGTGCATACACATGATAATATATACGTGAATGTATATGTGTATATAATTCATCTCCCACTTAAAGAGAATAATGAAAAGCCAGACTTTCAGAATAATCCAGACTATAGGATGCTAACACCTTTTGCAATCTTGACCACAAGAGATAAAACAGTGATGGCCGAATGCTTTTTAAAATACTGTGCTTAATTGTGGAAGCTACACAACTCAAAAACAGACGGTGAATCTTTCCAGGCATTATCCAAATTGCCTCCTGCTGTCTAGATTGGTGCATACATTACAATGCTTAAGTAGATGGAGTGACCCTTCTGCCTTTTCCTGCCAGGTATTATGACTAAGTTAATTCACTATGTCTGCTTGGTCTGAAGTACTCATACATGTCCAAATTCATGCATACACAATATATCATATGCATTATCTGTGTAGAATTTGTTGTTCATTACAAAACTGACAGAAAAGAACTATGTAGTACAGACAAAATGTTTCTTATTACAAAAACTGAATGACAGACTTTACAGCAAATGGCAGTCATGCTGGCTGTATAACAGTAAATGGTCTGTTAGTCCAAAAATGTTGTTGTATGGGTAATGGATGAAGAGAAGTGCATAGTGGGGGCATGCACACTAAGAGATATAGATGTGCAGTAAACTTCAAAATAGAAATGTGGTTTAAGTATCTGGGAGCTTGGACATAGTATACCGAGAGAAAATGGGCTCATCATGTTCCCACAATGCAGCTCAGCAGTCTTTTAGCATCTGCCATGTCTCCAAACAATCACTTAGATCCTAAAGAGTAATACATCCTATTTACTAATGTGTCTGCCTTGGACTGAAGGAAGAATAGTGGGTTTACTGGAAAGCTTCATGATTTTTCATTGTCATCTTGTAAGAGGCACATACTTTCAGCTAACATGTATCTTCTTAGGGCTAGCCTAGCCTCATAGAAAGAAGCAAACCTGTGCAGAGTCTCCTATTTTACCAACTGGATGTAAAATATCAAGTTAAATCCTGCTTGAAAAAGAAAGAACATGATGCACTTTGAGTTGAATTGTACATTCATGAGCTCCATGGGACCCCCATGCAGGAAACAGGAATTTGTGTGCAAAAGTACAAAAGATCAGACCAGCACACTGAATTAGTAATAAGCCTTAATGATTCTGCTAAAAGAAAATACCACAGATAGTTTATTATATGATCCATGAAAGGCAAAGAAGCAGAACTCCTGGAGGAGGTTGTAATCAGCCAGGCAATCAAGTTTTGTAAGTGGTTATATGAATGTAATACATTGCTAATTCTCTTGTGCCAAACACTGAACTGCTATTAAGGACTTTGTGGAATTATTAACCTTTGCCTCTCCAAGGTCAGTACGCAGTGGACATATTCCTGGTGAGTGACTAACTACAAGACAATTTGAGAAGCTTGCTTGTGCACACACTGATTTGGTTTGAATTTTGCCATTTTTCTTAAAATGAAGGTCCAGCAATCTAAATTTTCTGATAGTAATTTTGTAATAGTTCAAAATAGTCATAAGGGATATATTAAACTAAAGCAACTGCTATTTACAACAGCTACAATATTGATCTAAATAACACAAGCTTCATTCCAGCTTTTCTCATTAAATGACCTGAAAACAAAACATTCCACTGGATGTATGCGAGCAACTTTATTGGCCAGCTTTCTGTGTTTCCCATTCAAAATGAAACAGAGAATAGCTGGAAAAGCACTGCTGAAACAATAATCCAATTAATGAAAATCCATTACTGAATGAATCCAATTACCACAAAACTGGTGGAACTGAATTAAACCCAATATAAATAAATAAATATTAAAAAACACCCAAACAAAACACGCCTAAAGCTAGATAGTTATTAAAGTCTCTCTACCTAACAAGTGAAGCTAAAAATGTAACAAATGAATTTGCATGGGTATGAAGGGAAAAATACACAGATGCATTTTTATAAAAAACTAATTATTATGTTCTATTTCTATGAATGTTTAAGTAGAATTAATAGAATGTGGAAGTCATTCTAAATTCTATCTGGTATAGTTAAGCAAGAGACAAAATTTGACACTACCAATTGATAATACATAATTTCATAAAGGACTCAACCAGAAAATAATTTTTTTTTAATGGATGGTCTATCAGAAAAATTATGAAAAATGAATATGAAAACATATTGGTGTCTAAGGTAAACAGGAAAAAGGAAGGAAACACAATTCATGGAGAGAGAGATGAGGCTTTCCAAACAACTCCAATTTTAAACATGTTAGATTGGACTAAGAGGATCTATGTTTAGGGTTCTGTTCCTATAAAAAATATCTCTGGGTCAGTTTATGCATCGTGCCTGTAGTATTTGCATTTAATTTCCCTGCTTAAAATAATCACCAGTACAGGCAGTGCAGCCAGTGGAGGACACCACAATGGAGTAGCAGATTACTTCCCAAAGGACTGCAGCCCATGGAGAGCCCGGGATGGAGCAAGGGAAATGCATGAGGAAGAAGGAATGGCAGATAGAAGCAGTTATGAGCTGACCAAAACCCCATTCCCCATCCTCCTGGCCCATCCAGGGATGGGGCTATAGGAATATATAAAACATAAGTTGAGCCTGGAAAGTGGTGAAGAAAGGTGTTCTTCTAAAATTTGGTTTTGCTTCTCACTAGCCAGAATCTATTTTTATTAGCAATAAATTGCATTAATTTTCATGAAGAGCAGTCTGTTTTGCCTGTGACAGTAATTGGTAAGTGATCTTGCTGTCTTTATCTCAACCCATGGGTTTTCTCAGCCTATCCTCTCCCTCTGCCTAAAGAAGGAGAGGAATGAGAGGCTGGGCAGGCATGTGATTGTTAGCCAAGACTAACCCACCATAATAATCCAAAATAACTGCAAGTTCACAGCATTCCCTTTCTCTTTCACTCACTGTGCAGTGCTTAAACACAGAAGGAGACTGTAAAAATTATTGTAATAGAAATACTAATAACAAAACTATATTGCTCCTTTTTTCTTGAAGGAATCAGACACACGTCAGATAGATATTGATGGGGAATAATATTCTTTTGCAGCATTTCTCCTTGCTCATTTTCTTCAGAGAATACTTGTAAAACTTTTTTTTTCCTCAAATATACGCAAATGATTATTTGAAAGAGTACTTAAAACAGTTCTATTTTTAAAAGTTAAGATTAATCAATTCCTTGTTTTTTTGTCATCTATCATAGACCAACCATAGTGTGTGTGATATCTAATAAAAACAACAACAACGGGTGGAAATACCAAGTTCACTACAGCACATCTTTAAGGATGTAGCAATCAATAAAGGGCAGAAATCCCTTCTGGATTCCACAAGATGTTACCATGAGACTGAACTCTTTGCCATTGTGTGTCACAGTCGTTATTGTTGACACTTCAGGTACTGCTGTGATGTTCTGTCATTTAAAGTCAATCTGGGGATTATATCAACAGCTGAGTATTTTGTCCTTTTGTAACAGAGATTTATTGATATTTGTTAAAGAGCTCAAATATAAAGGGCCAGACTTTTTGCCACAAAAGCTATAGATGCTTCAAAAGAATGTTGATAATTTTGAACATACAAACAGAAATTGAGGAGCATTTTTGTAATGCAGTTTTTTTATGGCCATATAATAGGAAATCTAGAAAATCTAGAAAAATTTCAGTTATTGTAGCATCACACAAATAGTTGGAATATGATACTTTGAGGCATATATATTCTTGAGGAAAGTGTATAAAATTAAATTCATTTTTACTTTGAGTTACATAATTTCCATAAAATATGTTCTGAAATTAATTTAAATTAGTGTAAAGGTTTCATGTTCTTAGGGAATGTATGTTTCATATATTAGAGAGTTTTTAACAGAAGGCTCTAATAAATAGTTATGATAGTCTTGAAGGCAACTACATTTTATGTTATGAAAAGATTAGTCCTTGTCAGATTGAAAGGGTCAACTAGATATTTTTTCTTGAGTTCAAAAATGCTGAAATTAAGAAATAATCTTGAAATAGTAAGTAACAGTTTAAAAAAATTTCTGGAAAAAGATGGGAATTTTTCATAGTTTTGGTTACTTGGTCCTTCTAACTTATACTGTAGAAGAGGACTATTGCTTCAGCATTATCTGCTGAAAACTATAGAATACTGGTTTTACATAGTCTACATTATATACTGGTTACACACCACTTATGTCAGCCGCAAAGAACAATTCAAATAAATCATCCCAACTTTTGGCTTGTTATCTGCATATAAAAGGCACTATCCTTTCCCTTTTTTTTTTCAAAGTGTAAATATCCATTGTGTATTTAATTTTTTAACAGCCATATTTATTGCTAATGTGAGAAAGTTTTCTTCTAGTCTGTGCAACAGGTTTTTAACAGTAACAACGTGGACAGGATGGTGCTGTTTCCAGATCAGGAGGAACTACTGACCATATTTCATCCCATGAAACAGTGGCGAGTCCTACAACACCTACCAAAGTAGGTTAAAATTTGATAAAGACATCAAATTAACTGTTTGACTATAAGAAATGCATGAGAATGAAGGAGAGAACTCTCAGTACACATCACTAGTAGTACACAGAACCAATGGTTGATTTGAGAAAACAAAAATGCTACTGAAAAGGAAAATACTCCTTCTTGGTGTTGCATGAAAATATGTAAGTCTTTCTGTGAATCAATAAACATGCATTTCGAACCTGATGCGACTTCTGTGTAAACATTCCTGTTGTCTCTGTATTATTTTTATTCCATGATGAATTTTAGCTGTATGTATGCATCTGTTCCTTGGCCAACTCTAGTTTTGTTGCTTTTCTTTGGTATGACAGGCATTCTTGATAGTCATGGTACACCCTATAATTGCTTTGTTGAAATTCTGGTAAAATAAACCTGTCAAATGTATTTCTTTTATTTAGAAAACGACCTCTCAATTTTATTAATTGTTCTAGCTGCTCCTTCAGTCTAGGAAGACATTTAAGAAAATTAATATGGCCTGTACTCCTAATTGAAGGACAGTGACTACTGTGACCTGTAACTCTGGGAAATCTGAAGTTAACAAACCAGGTGACCTTTGTGCTTGGACAGGAAGATATTACATTAAGCGTTCGTGGGTGAAAGAGTACCACAGCTTAAAAATGTAATAACGCAACATGATTGTACAAAAGAACCCTGTCAAATGGACTAAGTTTTAAAAAATGTACTTCAGATACTTATTTTTTCTGAATTTTTGAGAAATTTAGCAGGGTTTTATGACTTCAATGATAAAATATTTTTCAGATTCAATTATGATCCACATGTTGAAACAATCCTTTTCATGTTTTAGGAAAGATTTTGATATAATATTTTCAGTTACATTTAAAATTTTATTTCAGTGAAATAAGGTTTATTTCTGTGTGTCCTGCTTTGCCAAATTCAGATAGTATTGTTTTCAATTTGTTTGAATAGCAAAAAAATTGATAATTTACTTGCATGGTTTACAAAAGGGAGCTTCAAAAACACTTCAACACATTGGAAAGTAAAAACCGATTACTTATATATCAATCATGTCACTCAGAGCCTAAGGAGAACTGAATATAAAATTTTTAATTTTTTTATTTATTTCCATCATAAGCTGATAGAAAAATAAAATTTTCATTTTTCTGCTTAAAATTACTTTAAATGGAAACAAAATAAGTCAAGCATAGAGAAATGGAAGATCACAAATGGAATAGTATCCTGCAATAAAAAACAAAGGAGACTATTTTTTCAAGTGTTTTAAGAAGCTCACGTATCAGACAATTAGCATACAGTATCTGATTTATGTATAGTGTCCAAAGCAGTGTGAGATACAAACGTAGACTAGTTTATAACTCTATCACTTCAGTCAGTCTAATATTTAATTCAGTGCAAAAGAAAGGAAGCATAAGGAATAATCAGGATAAAGCCCAGAACTTCAATATTAAAATAGATTCTCCTTTGCTGAATGACAAATCCAACATCTTGTTGCTCATTGAGATATCCATTTCCAACATCCTGCGAATGCAGCAAGTCAGTTGTGTGGAACAGCAGTGTAGTAAGAATAGCACCAGGGAGTTGAAAGGTTTGGTCCTTACATATGTTTTCAAGCTTCAGTTCTTGGCATATGGAATGTTTTAAAGACGATTACTCAGATTAAAAAAAAAAAATCAATATTATGTTTCCATTTGTTTCAGTGAGACCACTGCTTTTCAGTTTTTATTGGTGTCCATTCTACTTTTCTGGGACACAGATAACATGTCTTTTAATTTAAATGTGATAACAGTCATGCAAAATTCAATTGAGTATCTATTACCTGGATAGTATTAGATATATGATCAGTTGTGCAAAGGAAACACACCTGGAATACATAAACATAATTATACATAGTCTCCATTATTTTAGATCAATATTCGCAAGGTTATTTGTCTAGATCTTGTTTCTGCTACTTTGCTTCATGGCTCATGCACTGTTAAAAACAGATTGTTTTAGAGTAACAGGATTATTAAAGCAGCTTTGTCCATTTGATCTACTCTGGAACATTTCAATCCCACTGTGACTTAATAAGACAAAGCAATGACAATTAAGCTTCATTGGTTTTCAAATTATTTCACAAAACAAAACTGATTCCTAGTGTCATGGATAAGAAGTAGACCATCTGAGTCTATGATACCATGAATTAAATAATAAAATATTAATAATGAATACATCCAATAAAGCCTATTTAATCCAGAGTTATTCTGCTCGTAGGACACAACTGCAATATGACAAACTCACAAAATTAAGACTTTTAAAGCCTCTAGTTTTAATTAATTTAGATAAATTAAAAAAAATAAATCTACATATTGTCACAATGATGGGATTATGGGTACTCTGTCAGGTCTCCTGCTGCTGGTACAGACAGGTAACAATCTCCTATTGTAAGACAGTTGTTTGTGGGCTAAATTAAACTTCTTGTTGGAGTTTTATTGTATTCAGTGGCTTGCAGCCAATGGAAAGAGTCTGACAATCGCAGAAATCAATTCAGCTCACTTATCTCAGGCATGAATGTTTGGTGTGATAAGCAAACCTCGTATGAAGGATTTCTGAAAGGTTTTTGCAACTGCATAATCAAAGCTCAGTGATTTTCGGCTGGAAACAATGGAGTTGGCAAAATTCAGCATGTTCCTGAATATGCAATAGCACAGTATATCATGAAACACAATAGCCTCAATAAGTCCTTTTTTTTCCTTATATACTTTTTATCCAAACTTTTATTAATTTTTTTAATGTTCTCAACATTTACTGTCTCATCCTCTTCCACAAATGCAGCTGTTTCACATCATTTCTTCCTTCTGTTCAATAGCAATAAAGTGAGGAAAACAATATTCCCACAGTTTTACTCCATTGCTACCACTATTCCCAAGGGATTCTTTACTGACTGTCCCGTATTATGTTCAGTTTTCTATAGTGGGATGCATATTCCCTGATTAAATAACAAAACCACAGAAGTCAGAATCAGACAGAGTCCTGAACAGTTACTTGAGAAAAATGAGCACTTACAGAGCACAACTCATGCAGTCTGAACATACAAGTCTAAAATAAGTAAGAAAAACAATATCCTAAAAGTATGTATTTCCTCCATTGATCATAAAGGAGGTTTAGGATGATTGGATCACTCATAGGTGTCTAAAGAAAAATACCTGAAGTAAGGTATGATGAATTCTTTCCCACCTCTAAATTATTTCAGTTCTCATCATAATCTTTTTGGATAAAAGCAAGTACTTTAAAAGTGGTAAGTAACAAGTAACACATAATATCATGTTACTATAAAATGAGTTTAAATAAGTGCCATATTCAAACCTAAAAAGTGAAAGTTATAAAAGAGAAACAAAGAATATGAACACTATTTGAATTATAGACTTAAGGCAGTCTGTTTCGACAAGATCAAAATTTCTGTTTGCTTGATAGGTGAATGTTGTTGCCTTCAGACACAGAAGGTCTCATGGGTCAGTGTTTGGCTGGAGCAAGGTACAAAATGTATTTACAACAAATGTTATCACTGTGTACATGGCAGCATTAGTGTTGTGGTTTAGGAATGGTACTCCCTTATTTAGTGTTCCCACTGAAACTTCAAACCACACTGCCGGTCACTTGCTCCTCTCTCTTCCCTCCGCCTCCCCACTGTGGGGGGCTAAAGAGGAGAATTGGAGGCACAAAATGTGAAGGTTATGGGTTGAGATAAGAACAATTTACTGGAAAG
The DNA here is from genome assembly GCA_013396735.1 of Grallaria varia. NCBI lineage: Eukaryota > Metazoa > Chordata > Aves > Passeriformes > Formicariidae > Grallaria > Grallaria varia. Next base: position 58,765 of record VWZG01013374.1, on the reverse strand, counting down.
AGCAATGAGATAAGAAAACAAACAGTAACAACAATACCAACAGCAGAAGGCAGAGGAAAAGTTATTGCTCACCACAGAAATCTCCAACAATAGACAACATGCAACCACAGCCACACTACCTCCAACCACTCCCTCTGGCTCTGGACTGGTGCCATGCTATCACAGCCGGAAGGAAACCCTTCCCCCCAGAAGGGAGTCCCTCTCCCCCACCCCAGGCAATCAGTGAAGTGGTATAGAATAACCTCCAGGTCCTGGCCATGGCCTCTCCTGGATACTGCAAAAATTAAACCTCTCTGGTTGGAAGCAGGACAATTAGACAGATCAAATCGGTTAACTGGAATTGACATATACAACACGTAAAAGTCAGATGAGTCAGCTACAATTTATCCTGAATTGGTTTATACCATATACACTGAATTTAAGGTCTATATTCTTAAGCATTTGATATAAATATTACACAAAAATAATACAGAATATATATAAAAAAGTATTTATTTCAAATCAATGTATGAGCCATGAGACACATGAGGGTGTGCACAAATGTGACTGCATTTACTTTAAAAGACACCCTGAATTTCAATACACTAAAAGTTGTTCATTACTCTGTGCCAGAATTACTCATCCCTCTAAGAATGGTTCAATTGTGTAAGCATACCCTACTCACTTGCCATTTAATGCTGCTACTCCGACAGTGCTTCTGGCAATTGACATACTCGCCACAAATGTCCACTGCTGACTTTGAGGGTCCCACCTCTCAACTGTGTTCAAATAACTCCAACCATCATGTCCTCCCACTGCATAAATAGGCCCTTCAAGCACTGTAACTCCTAAAAATGGAGCAGAAAATTTGAAAAGATTAAAGCAGGCTTTCTCTGTCAGTAGTTAAAAATAAAAAAGTTTTCCAAAACACAGCCAACAAATGAACTTGTATAGTCAAAGTGAAAATGGAAGCACCAATTTGAGATTTGGTTAATTAAGGACTAACAAACAAGAATAAAAAATGTCATTCCACACATCTCTGAAAAACATGTTTCGTCAAACAAACTTAATTTCATTCCTTGAGAAGAGTGTTTGCTTCATAGAATAACCTTTCAATGATGTGATAGACTTAGATTTCTGTATACTGTTTGACTTAGTACCTACAACATTCTGATCATTAATTAGCTCTTTAGAATAGCAGTAAATCACGTAATAAAGTATGGTCTGGATACCTGATGAATCTCAAATTATTGTTAACCTATGGAGGATTTCATTGAACGCTATTGCTTCTATGGGCATTCCACATGGAAGGGAAAGAAGTCTGATTTTTTCAGCAATTTTGTCAATTATGTAGCAGAAAATACACTATTTTTCACTGGCAAGAAGTTTGATGAACGAATACAGAATCAAAAAACACATTCAGAGACTCGAGCAAGTAACTTAGGGTGAGAAACTTAGCTGTTTCATCGAATTTACTCTATCAAAAGAAGAAATAAACAGATACTTTAACAGGAAAATAATGTTGGATACATATAAGGATTCTTTTAACTACTGAGGAAAAGTAAAACAAAATGTAAAGCATGAAAGTTGAAGAAGGAAATATTTAAATAAGAAATAATTTTTTAACCCAGTCAAAGGAATTGATGAATTCTCTATCTCACTGTATCTTCAGTTAAGCTTAGAAGGCTCTTGAAGATAAGTGATAGCTAAGCGTCATTTGTTACAAGAAAGCGAGCTCACTAATTCCATTCTGTGAATCCAAGATCCCAAATGAGCATTGTTCTGAAAAATTTCAGGCTAAATCCAATTCTATTCCTAAGTAAATGTGGTTTTTTTCCACTCCATTTCACACAATTTGAACTCATCAGAAAGTCAGAAAACGGTAGATCATTAAAATTTCAGTGAACTGATGCAGTTTTTTCTTGCCGAAAAGTCTATCTTTCATTCAAAACAATGGAAAGGTTCCACTTTCTGTGTAGAAATATTTTGTTCTATTTCAGAAGTCATTAATTTGACTTTATATCAATGAAATTAAATATGTTTCCTCTCAGTGTTCACAGAAAGTGTTCCTGCACTTTAGGTGTTGTTTTTGGTTTGTTGGTATTTTTTAACATGAAATAGAAAATAATTAGAAAGCCCTACTAACTCTTACAAAAGTTTTCTTCCATATGAAGTCTGAGCCTCATCTTTTCCTGTAGAACATTCTGTGATCTCATTTTCTAGTATTTTTCATTGTCTTACTTATAAATGCTTTCTATTCAAATGTTCCAGTCATAATTTTTCAAGAATATTAAAGTGGATATTAAATGGAAGTCTTGAACCATATGGCTCAATAGCTTACCTCAGAACGCAACCAGTAACATGTGGGAAGATGTGTCATTGTTCACACAAAAATTAGGGAATAATATGCTGTATAATATATGTAGTTTGGGGGTGGGTTTTATTGTTTATTCTAGTATGTAATATTTTCAAATATTCTTAAATCAAAAACAAACGGGTTATATTGTCAAAAAAGCCCTTGGTATAGTTTGTTATAACAACATTGTACTCTTTAGCTTTTCATCTCCATACTCTTCTTTTTGTGTAAACTTAAACAACAAATCAAATTCTTGTTGGGATAAAAAATAAATGATACTCAAAGAAAATTTAGGTGCCTGGATGTTTCTACACACATACATAACTGGTGTCTAGGTAAACACATAAACCCTCCCTCACCTTAACACATTAGCAGAGTTGTATTATTATGCAGGAAATTTCTCAGGAAAACTCCGATGCATGTCAAAACACATCTCATCAGTTTTAAAAATTTCCAGCTTTCACTTCTTCAAAGAGCTTATTTGCACTTTCATTATTGTCCTCAACTTACTCTCTCATCCACTATTTCATGCTTTTTGTCAAGTCCCTCATATTTGAGTTTCATTCTCATCTTTTTCTTGCTGTTAATTAATCCACCACAATTAATTCAGTCACTTTTTGAAGGAAATTTTCTTTCCCCATAATAAAAATAGCATTCTTCCTGCATTTTCATGGATTTTTATCCCTCCCCCTGCTTTTTTTTTTTAATGACAATGAAAACTGATAAGCTCATTGCATTAATATAATGTTATTTTCTCTCTGAATTTCTTGCCATACTTTTTATCTGGGCTTTTCTCTGTTTTTCGAAAGGGAACTTTACTGAGTTTACACAATGACTGTGAGATGCACATCTCCTTCTGATTTTTCCCCAATGACTTTGCATTTAGCAAATGGTATTGTGTTGTGAATTCAACTGGCTTTTTAAGTTTGTCAGTGGTCTCTAAACTTGTCTGAATCTTATTGAATAACCTCTATGTACTTTGTTGTCTTGATGTTAAATTCCATTTTCACACAAATTAATCTTACACTGACACAAAAAAATGCTGCAGTTAGAAAAGCTTCAAAATAAAAGTGTTGGTTTTGTGTGAGATTCATGTCATGCTCATCTTCCAAAAGGTGAGAATAGTCACAGCTACACCACTAATGAAATCTGGAAGCTTATTTTGCTTGGAGAATTTTAAGGTATTCAAGACAAGAATGCCTGTTTGCATTGCTTCTGTAACAGGAAAATTTACTGTGGCAGTTATAGGAAAATTATTCATTCCATACATGACAAAGACAGAAAGGCTTCTGTACAAAACTAATCTTCCATACTGCTGACTGTAGCACTTATTAACATGCTATGAGTTTACATATTTAAAGTCTCTTCTTTACAGAGTGCCAAATGCACTGACATCTTTACATTTGCTCCTTAAGAGCTGGACCAATTCTGGTCCACTAAACTTCAATATACTGGGCAAATGCTGTAAGACCCCGGTCTGAAAGCCTCAACCTTTACTGGGAGTATTACTTTTATTTAAGACTTCAAGAGTTTGCCCACTGAACTTGTGCAAAGCCTTTTAGTTCTTGAATACCTTGAGCTCAAATAACAAGAAAAAGCCACACACTTTTTCTCAAGAGATTTCTTTAATTTAGGGAGAAAATAGGCATTTTGGCAAAAGGTTCACAGGAGTAACATACAAACAAGGCAGAAGCATTTCACTAAAGTACCCAGCACAAGAGAACCCTCAGAATGCTTAGAAAAATACAACCCAGCAGTTTTAAGTCACCCCAAAGAGATTAAAGAAATAATAAAGAAAGGGAGAGAAATTAAAATAGTAAAGAAAGAAAGAAGAGAGAAGGCGTAAAGAAAGACAGTAAATAAGAGAACTAAATAATTACCACTGAAGAGCCTTAGGGAAGGCAGGAGCTTCACAAAGTGATAGCAGGTCCCAAAAGAAAAGGCAAAATGTAGCTCATGTGCCCCTGTATTTATGTGGTTTGGCTACTGCGGCCACTCCCCGCCTGGCAGAATATCCAGTGAGATCCAAATTCAGTATCTCATAAATGCATTTTGCAATACTGAATTAATTTTATTTTGGTATAGTTGTGGCTGTATATGTAAGGGAAAATCATAATTTTGGACTATGTAAAATCAATATATTAGTGTTCCAAGTCCAGTTCTCTAATGAATAAATCAGAGAAACACACAGTGTGCTGCATTCCATGAAAATAGTGTTATACCTATTTTAAGCGTTTTCTTTTTTTTTTCTTTTAAATTTTATTTTGATATTTGTAGATGTTGGAAAAGCATAAATACAAAATGGAACAGATTGAGAAGCATGTAGTCACAGGTGGTAGGGAGTTCCTCTAATGGTATACCCATGAAAACTGGTGGATGTAGACATAGTATGTGTAAACAAGATAGATAGCATAAAACAACTTCAGAAAGAATGGCAAAAGTACCATTACAAATCAGAAAAATCTGCTGGAAATTCTATAAGAAATGTAGGGTTTATCAAGATATTTTTTTTCCAAGCAGTAATCTAATCATGGGGTATAAGTACCTGCATAAAGAATAGACTGTCTGAATAAGAGTTTACCTGTAACAGAAAAAAAAAAAAAGCTAGTGACTGGAGTAGGTAACCTGGGTTAGTGTAAGAATAGTATTCTGTAGTTTAACCAATGATGGAAAGGATTTTTTGAAATTATGAATTTNGACTTGGGGCACTCACTCATCAGATCGAGAGGAGGACCAGAACCTCAACAGGACTGCAACTCTTGACCAGACTGTGACCACCAATCTTCTGGAAGGAAAGCAGGTTTTCCTTTTCTTTTTGCTTTGGACTCAGGGGGACCATGTGGTGCTCAGCACAGGGGCTGGTGAGCACCATACTGTTTGTGCCTCAGGGGGCTGGGTTGTACAACTGGATTTTGTGGGCTAAAACCAGTTTTCCTTTGTATCAGTGTATCTACTGTAATTTTTTTCTTAAATTGTAGTTCTGACTTCTAAACTCTTTCGAGTTGGGTTCATTTCTCCTGCCGTTTTACTTTTAAACCACCACACCTAGTTTCTGCAATGTTTAATGATTTCTATCAGCTCATTTTCCAGCCTTCTATGTTCTCTCTGGTGGCAGCAGAACAGTTGTCCATTCCTCACAGTTTTAGACATCTGTTAAATTGCTGAGTATATGCCTTGTCCCATCATCCAGGTCATTACTGAAGATGATGAACACACTGGCCATTGGGGAACATCACTAGTGGCTTCTAGATGAACTTTGTGCTGCTGATTACAGCTCTTTAACCATGGCTGTTCAACTAGTCAGGTTGGTCAGGAACGATTTTTCTTTCACAAATTCTTGTTGGTTATTCCCAGTCAACTTAATATGAACTGAAACTGTTCCAGTATTATTTGTTCCATCACCTTCTCAGGGACTGTGGTAAGGCTGACTGGCCTGTAACTCTGCAGACTCTTAACTTTTTTGAAGACACTTGTAGCATTTGTTTTCTTCCAGTCTTCAGAAACCAGATCACCAGGACCTTCCAAAGATAATTGATGCTGGCCTCACCATGACATCAAGCAGCTTCTACTGCACTCATCGGTGCATGTTTTCAGGTTCCGTGGACTTGTACATGGTCAGCTTGCTTAAATATTCCTTAAAATTGTCCACAACCACTGAGGGCAAGTTGTTCTTCTCCCAGATTTCCTCCTTTGTTTTCAGGGACTTAGGACTCTAAAAGCCAGTCTTTAAGCCTGAGGCAAAGAAGGCATAGAGTACCTCAGCCTTTTTTTGTGGTCTTTCTCACCAGGCCCTCCACCCCAGTCAGGAAAAAAGTCCACCTTCTCCCTAGTCTTCCTTTTGCTGCTTAAAGACCTGAGAAAGTCTTTCTTGTTGTCCTTCAAGTCACCCATCAGATTCAACTCAAAATGAGCTTTGGTTGTCCTGATCCTGTCATCACCTTTGTATTTCTCCTGGGTCACTTGTACATTTCCCACCTCTTGCATGCTTCCTCTTTTAGTTTGACTTTAACGAGGAGCTCTCAGTCCATTCATGCAGGCCTCCTACCTTCTTGCTTGATTTCCTGCACATCAAGATGGATTAAAGCAGGTGATCCTTGAAAAATCTATCCGCTCTCCTGGGCCCGTCTTTTCTCCAGAACCATGTTTCCTGGAGCTGCCATTACAGAAACCAAAACTGCAAATGGCAATACCACAATCAAAATCTTAAGGGATACATTCTGCAGAGATCACAAAGCAAAATATTTTCAAGTAAAATTGATGAAACAAGACTATTCTCTTTCCTGAATGTTCCAGGTCATTTGTTTTAATGGAAAAAAAATTAAATTCATTTTAAGTACTCTGTGTTGAAATGTCAGAGTTCCAATCCTATTAGCACACTGTAGAATTCCTCCTCCTTAAAGAGCAAAGGTACTGAACTCTATATACCTTATATTTTTTTCTAAATGGTGCAGCCAATTTCTGCATGGTCTCTTGAGATATTTTTTCATCTTTTTGCAGTGAAGATACTGAACAGTGTGTTAGAAGATCAGAGTTCATTTTGACTTCACGAAACAGGTTTTTGTGTTCATTATGTGTCCTACAGTAATCTGACATTAGAGCACATAATTTTGTTGTTTTCTGTCATCTATGTCCACTAGATAATAAACATCCACCTAGATTTACACTCAGAATGTAGATAATGTTTTTATTAAGATATATTATATTGATGGAGCATTTCCTGTTCCTAAATGAGAAAATAATTATTTTCAGATGACACTTGAAGTTTTATGAAGCAAACTGCACACAAGGATAATACTGTTAGCTCTTTCAGGACAGTTTGCTAAGAGAAAAGAAAGGACAAAAGGCCCTTGCAGCTTTTCTTCCTCTAACGCATCTCCAATAATTTGGAAAAAAATAGTTTAAGGCACAAGAAAAGAAATCCTCTTGGATTTTTTTCACATGATACTAGTGCTCTGTTGTTTTCTGAGAAAAGCAATAATACATTCAGACAGGGAGTATTTTGTTGTAAGAGAATTACATTAAAAATAATCACGGTTACTATTTATCTGAACAAAGGCACTGGAAACTGGTGGAATCAGACCTTACTTTTTCAATTTGTAGAAAACAATAATTCTGGCATTGAGGGAATAATTTGCTCTATTCATCCCCTGATGAGTTATTTTTATTTTCATGACACTGTAAACAGTTTGGCACTGCTAGTCCTCATACATTTACTGGACAGCTGAGACTAGAAAATAACTGTGAACATCTCTTTTAGGCAACAGAACAACTTTTCTGAAGAGGAGATATGTTTCCATTAATATATTGAGTAGTTAAGTGCAGTAAGTACAGTGCAAAGAAACATTAATGTTTCCCTGAAAATTCTGAAAAGCTTAATAACTCAGTATTAACTGTTTACTCAGTCAGAATTCAATATCTATTAAACTTTATTTCCTGTAATGAAGATCATTTTGGAGGAATATGAATAGTCTTGACTAAAAAGTGTCCCAGCTAAATTGACAGAACCACTGAGGGCAAGTTGTTCTACAATCTGAAATTGACAGATTTGTGAACTAAAACAGAAACAAAGAAACAAAAGAAGGTATCTGGAAAATAATTCTCCTAAGCATTTAGACTTTGGAATTTAGGAAAGCAAACAGTGTAATTTTTAAACTAAATGATATCTTAAAAAATAATATTGTCCAGGGTACAACGGCAGGCATTTTGATTGCCTTTACAAAGTTATGCAGCACAACTCCTATTATGTCTAATTATGTGTTGAGATCTGTACAGTTCAAAATATTTATACTTGAAGACTGGAATGGGATTTTTAAATTGCTTTTCTGTGATATTACAAAATAAAGGAACGCTGCCTATCATATTTTTAACTCTGTGTTTCCTTACCTCCTTTAGGGTCTAATTTCACAGCGTGAAATTTAAAAAAGCGTCATTTTTTAATAAAATAGCAGAAAATACACTTACAAAATATCAAAGAAAAAATTATATGTTGTGCTAGCTTTACTGTAGTCTCTGCATTTTCGTATGTGTAGAGACATGAAATTTTAACTGGGAAGGATAAACTTGTATCCAACAACTAATATTTTAAATAGGATATCACCTATTAAGAAGAGGACTGACATACATTATATCATGACATTCAAGATGAGATGGTAAATAAATCAGTGATTTGTAATCTAAGTATTAAACTTGATTAAATAGCATGCAGACTTGATTCCACACTTTTAAGCTCCGTATTTATTTAATTTCTGGATAGGAGTACATTTCTAACAACCTCCTTTCCCACCTGCATCCACAGAAGCACAATTTGACAATTCTGTATTATTTGTAACTAATATTGCTGTTTTTTCTTACTCTGTTCTTGCCTTCTTTAAGTCTTAAACCACTTTTCTTCCATAGTTGTGGTGTCAACGAAAGTTAAGTCCAATTTTTTTTAAATTATGCATCAATTAATTAAATCTTGTATTTTATTCTCTCAACCATAATATTTACTGGGTGTGAAATACAGTTACCATTCTTTGGATGTTGTATATAAGACTGCCATAGTCTAAGCTGGGAATTTAGTGTGGGATTAATTGGAGAATTAGACCTGACTTAACCTTCCTTAGTGAATATTCAGTGACTCATTGTTGAAATTATCTATTCCTATGTTTATTCACAAGCAAGTATCAAGGCTGATTTAAGGAATCATAGAAATATCATTGTCCTCTTGGGCCAGAAGATATTATAATTGCATGTTAATAGAATGAAAATTTATAGATCTGCTTAGAAGAAGAACTTACGAAGAAGAACTAAATAAGTTCTTTCTTTACATTCAGTTTTTTAGACAAGACACTAGATTCTTAACTCTGTCATTCTATTATCCTGAGAACATGACTCAAACTCAGCAACTCAGTGTTGCTGTTATGATTTGTAACTCTTTACTGGATTGGGTCATGATCTACTACTTACTGAAGGTGTCAAGTACAGTAAAAAGGTACTTAATAATTCAGAAAAAAAAATTCCCTGTAATGTTCCCCATTATTAGGAGAAAAATCCAAAGCAAAAAAATCTAATATATATGCAAATTAATATTGCAAAGAAAATACTTTAAAATGGTCAGGCTTTATGTCAACACACAGTGAGAGCAGCTAGAATGACATATTTCTCCTCTTATTTCACTTGAAAAAATAACAATAATTCAAGTACACAGAGGTACATAGTACTTGTCAATATTGCATAGAAAAAATTCTCAAACTAATCTCTTAAAAGCTGCTTCTGAAAGGGTAAACAATAGAGCTATGTCAGATCATTCCGTGCTCTGGTAAGGGAGTCTGTTGAAGAACTACTCTACTTAACGCTGAGGAGATGATAGGTTTGGGCCTTTTGGGGGGAGGGCAGTGGGTGGTGGGGGTCTCTTTGTACTGAAATCACCACATAGAGAGGGAGAACACACAAGTATAGCGCTGCTTCCTGAGATGCTGATGTACCCAGAAAGATTTACAATTGCAGAAAAAAAGGGTATTTCCAACAGGATCTTGAACTTTTATGGGACATGAGTCTTTATCTGCTGATCCTAACTGACCAAAATGATATTCCATATTATATGATGTCATGCTCAGCATTTAAAACTGAAGGAAGACTAAAGGGGGGACACACGTTTGGAGTTACAGTGTTTGTTTTCACAAGTCACTGCTCTGCATGAAGCAGCTCTGCCTTCCTGGAGATGGCTGAACACCTCCCTGTCAATGGGAGATGCTGAATGATTCCTTGTTTTGCTTTCCTTGCATGTGCAGCTTTTGCTTTACCTATTAAAATTCCTTTATCCCAACCCATGAGTTTTCTAATTTTTTGTTCTTCTGCTTCTCTCTACACCCCACGGTGGGGCAGTGAGCCAGCAGCTCTGTGGGGCTAAATTGCTGGCTGGGGTAAAACCACAACAGTATGGAAACTGGCATCACATGTTGCCCAAGTAACAAAGCAGTGAACAATTTTCTTTCTACTCTGGAAGCACATAAGGAATATATGGATGTGATCTTCATGATGGAAAGTAATGTTTATGATTGCCAAAACATCAAGGTCCAAAAGTATTGCAGATTTCCTGCATGAGTAGAACATGCTGCAGATTTGACATGTAGAGGATGCACGAAACACAATTCTGTTAATTTAAGCTTGATTTGAACAGAAATCATGGTCATTTCCTCCGAGTATCTAAATACTGCTGCGTACATCTGGAAATATGGAATATCATTGCCCAGTGCAGCAGAATTTGTTCTGTATTATATATGCGGTAGTATGAAGTGCTATAATGTTTTCAGTTGTCAGTATGCTTTAACAAACTAGTATCAGTGAAAGTTTCCTTTATCCAGTGTTTTAGCTGTTTGGCACTATAACAAACATTCTGCAAAAAATATGATTGTATCTTTCAAGAATTATTTTATTTATAAATAGTTGATATGCTTATAGCACTTTGGAGAAATTAATTAATCATAAATAATTACAGTTTTATCATACCAATAGGGTATGACCTAATCTGTTGGTTTCAATGTTAATTCAATTCTCTTAATTTTACTGACATTTCTTTCTTCCTGCCTTTCATTTCCAGCCTTCAGCCCATAAGGACACTGCAGATTCATATCTGCCCTGATGTCCAGAATGGAATCTCAGATTCTCATGCATCTATCTTTTCACCTGTGTACTTTTTAATCTCCACAGTCTGGTTTGTTTTATATACACACAACATACATGAAATTTGGATTTATTTTGCTGTAAAACTCAAAAAGTACATACAGAAAAAAAATGCTACTTATTTTCTTTGGTATGTTAATGGAAGACGTAAATTTGCCATCTTTGCCTCCTCGGTAGCCCAGCAATGGTGGTAACATAAAAAGAAGAAGCTTTCCTGCAAGTTAGTGGAGGAAGAAGAACAAAGATCCCTTTTATCATCTACATTTTTATAGTTTATTTTACAGTTACCATGGATGGGAGTGTTAAGGCCGTATCAAGCTTTTATTTATATTCCTGGTATACTTTAATGGCTTCTACAATGGCTTTCTGATAGACTGCAACTCTATAGACAAGTATGTATTTATTTGGGCTTAACCACTATCTAAAATAACATCGTTGCTTAACTGCCACAGCAAAAGTTTTTTAAATAGAAGATGAAAGTTCAGCTCTCACTGACTTGAAAATTATCCTTCATCTTAGGTCTAAAGAGCGGTATCATTTGTCACTAGATTTTCAGTGTTCAACAAGCAATAATCTATGTTTTATAATATTTCATGAAAAAGGTAAAAGTCACACAGCTTATTCGGTTAGTGGGTTTTCTACTTTGCTGTGTATCTGATCTACTATGCTCATAAATTCTGTAGTCTATATTTTCCTGGACAAAATGTTTAAAAAAAAATCTGTTAGTAACACTTATTCTTTAAAGGCTTTCTTTCCAAACAAAGTTTATTTGGCATAAAATAAAGTAGAGGTATTATCACTTTCCATGTTGACTTCATAAACTGCATATTTAATTGATTTCATTTTTATTGTAATGACTTGTTTATTATAAATTTGTGGTATCGACCTATGTGTTACCTTTGGTTTCTCCTTTACTTGTTTCAATGTAATCAGATATTGGTTTGCTTTTTTTGGATCTATTAAGGTTTCTAGTATCTGATACTTCTTCTGATATTGCACTGAAGCCTTATTTTAAAAAGCTGTTGAAATGTTACAGATTTATTGTTAATAATTACTTTCTTTACTTCATCAAGGGAAGGCAAAGGGAATAAAAATATTTGCATTGTAACAATATTTTTTATATATACAAACTTTATGATATTGATTTTTTTCAACTTTTTGCTTTCTGAAGGAATAATTCTAGCAGAAATTACTAAACTGGTAAGCAGTTCCATGGATACTACCTACTCTTTTACTTCTAGACTTTTAAAACATTATGTACTTCGTTACTATGCCAGTATTATTTAAATAGAAGTTTTCCTACAATTTTACTATATTTTTCTTTTAGTTTTGTGTCTTAAACAGCTTTGCAAGAATATATATTTTGACATCTCTCAAGTTTTACACACACACTCAATACAACTTCTTTGATTTTCTTTTTAAAAGTTCAAGTGCAACTGGAATCTAAGTTATATTTGCTTTACCAGAGATACAACTGCCTTTTAAAATTGTATTTCCAATACAGTATTCTAGGTTAAATCACCTGTGAAGTTAAGAAGTGGAACATGTAATCTACCTAATTTATCTACNAGATTCTTTTTTTTTTTCAGTTACTACATTTCATCATAATTTTAAAAGCTGGAAGTTGGAATCTAATTTTCTTCCTAAATTATTTTTACCATCCAAATGAGGAAGAAAGGAAACAAATTTTGTTAGTAATAGCCTAAGCCTTTAGCATCTTGTTTATGCTTTTTGTTTTTTTTTTTGTTTTTTTTTGTTGTTGTTGGTCACTCTGAAGCTTTTATTCTACTCATATTTGATGGAAAACTCCTGTATTGATCTGAAGCTGAAATTTAGTATGTCCAAGTTAGTGCTTCAGGCTGAATAAAGAGCAGCGTAAGGTTAGGAATAGGCTGATTCTATATGTCCTTACATTAAGTCCTATTGCAAAGTTCTCAGCCTTGTTTCTGAGAAGTGGATTACTTACTGGAAAGCAAGACCTGTTAATTCTTTTGTAAATGCATTTTTTTTTTTCTTTTGGGACATACCTAAACAATTGCAACTACATATGACTACATTTGGCTGGCTGAGAATATTTTGTATCATTTGGTTAAGAAGGAGTTATTTATGATTATTTTCTTCTGTGTTTTAAAGAAAAAAAAACAACATTCAGTTAAGATTCGGCAGTTATATTTGGTGTATTTGCTCTGTTCACCAACACTGTTAGAGGCAAAAATAACTTCTAAACCAAAAAGTGTAAAATGACATTTGAACTTCAATGGCCTTAATGACCAAATTTGAACTATAGGAAACTGTCATTGCTTTGGGTCTGTTTCTATATAAATTCAGATTCTTAATGTCTGTATAGCCGAATAAAGCTAGCTCATGCTATTAATTTTTCAGTGAAATGAAAAAAAATCTTTGTATTGCTAAGTACAGCTGATAAAAAGTAATTTAAGCTGTGGTACCAAATATTATCTCTAAGTTTCTAGTTTGTAATGTCCTTATAAAGAAGGGATCTAGATTATTCTGTCTATCTAAATGGAACTAGACTGTCCAAATATGACACTTTTTATGATGATTTGATTTGGGAATTTCATTTTAAATTATAAACATTATATTGGTACTAACAGTCTTCTGAACTAAAAGATTTATAGCTTATTTTCAGACTTTAACTTGGCTTTAAAGGAATATAACTTATGTGATTTGATACTTTGGTGAATGATAGTAGCCAAATTTTAAGTGGGCCATACTCTGTAGTGCAAACCTTATCTGCTGAAGTGTGAATATGATATGCATTGGTCCTTCTTTATGTTCATCCTTTATTTTTAGTCCTGTTACCATATATATACACCATACTCTTTGTGACCATAAACGAATTTTACTCAGTTGAAGAGACTTACAATTTTGTAGCATGAATTCTATCTACCCTAGGTCTATCCTATATAAATAAATCTAAGGCTTTCCCATCAGCAATTTTATGGCATTTAAAGCATTTTCACTCAGATGATTGGAGCTGGCAAAATTCTCTCTCCCAAGAGGGTAGGAGGAAAAATATTTAACTTGCCTCCACTCTAAGCTGTGAATTTTATTAGGTAATGCCATGCCCTGTTACCCTCCTTCCCACACTGATCATCTTGCAAATACATGTTTAACCATGGATGGTGAGATCAGTATACTTACAAAGCAAAAACCTAAAACAGGAGCTTAGACACCCTTTACATAGGCCATGGAAAGAACAAGACAATTTAGAACACCTACCTGAAGAGATTGTTGTTCTCCCTTAATTATACTGGTAGCTTAATTTTCTCATTGTGGCACTTAAATTGTTTATTTTGGAAAGAAAAGCTGAGTACCAATTTTTTTTTTTTTGTTTGGTTCTTTTTTTTTTTCCTTTAAATCATGGTTTCACTGGATTTGATAGCTAAAATTTTAATTAGTCTATCACTGGTTCCCTATTTCCTTTCTCTCTGCTCTCTATGTAGACAATTAAATTCAGCAAAGAAACCCAAAAAATGGATGCAGAATTGCTGAATTTATAAACCACAATCTGTTTTATTTTTTTCCTGTCTTCATTCTTTCAGTCTCTTTCTGCCTTTCCTGTATGGTTTTGATTTGGTATTTATGTTTGGCAGGTTTCACCTTCCCCATATTTCATTTGTGCCTTTCACTGCCTTTCTTGTGTTTTATTGCTCTTTCATAATCCATTTGGTTTCATGGACTACTCAACAGGGATATTAGAGTCACTATTACTTTAAATAATAGTTTTGCATCTCACAGTCTGCCATTTCCTTTTTGTACTTTAGCACCATTTATTCCAAACACTACCATTACCAGAGCTTTCCCTCATCTTTCATTGGCAGCTTTGAAACTGCCTAACACACAACTTCCTACACTATGTACTTTCACTACAAGACCAATCAGTTTTCATTTCCTCATTTCTACATATATCTACCTATATACACATGGATGTATTGAAGATTCCATGAAGACAGAACAAAGTGAATTTTATTACCTGGTTGTGACTTACAATGGGGTACATCTGAAAATTTTTTGCTGTCAACGAAAAGACATCCACGAAAATGATGAGTGCTTATTTCTAATTCAAACCTCTCTTAACATCATTACAGGGACACAGCATAGCACATAGTTTAGAAAACAAACAAACAAAAAAAGATTTATTACTTCACACTAATTTCTCATTACAAAGGGCATTTACTAAACAAGTAACTTTATGGGATACTTGAAGTTACAATAAAAAAGGCAATTACATTCTATTAACTAAGCTTCTCAGGAAAGAATATATTATGATTCTTACACAATTCTAAAAAAAAAAAGAGCACATCTCTAATGCTTCCTAGACAATTGCAATCATCTCAGTTTATGCTTCTTTCCTCATTTTACATATTGTTTACAAAAAGCCAGAATTTCTGCAATATAAAAATTCAAAAGTGATTCCACAGAAAACAAAAAAACTCAAGTAGTCAAATGCTTAGTCTTTTTTCTTTTTTTCATATAGAAAACGTACCAGTTTTTCACAAATCATAACCTCAACACTCCTCAGCTTAAACTATAATGGTATTTTCTAAATATTTTGACCAAAAGCATCTATAAAGCTATCAGTCAGAAATTAATTTTTTAACTAATCACCAAGGTTTTTTGATCATGGATCCACCTCTTTTGTCACCGGAAAGAGTTTATTTTCTCTATCAAGAGTTCCATAATGTTTTATTAATTCTTTTCTGTGTTATAGCAGAAATTGTATTTTTCCCACTCTTGGGAACAGCACTGAAACTAATAACACTTTCTTTATAATTCTGGAAAACTGGTAAAAGAGACATTATACGTATTCCTGATTGTAATGTATGTATTTTCTCATGTATTTATAATTAAATTTAAACTCAGGAAACTATTTTAAATCACAGAGCTATTAAGTGTCACGACGCCATCTGATACAGATTCTCGCCACTGTTTTTAATGGTAAGACTTGTTTTCCAGCAACAATACATATGCATTACAAGTGCCCAACGCTGTGAGTGGAGGGGTAGGAAGACATGCTTATTTTGTGAGATACTGACACAAAGGTACATTAAAGAATTTCCTGGTAGCTGCAGCTCAGGGAAATGGACAGGATAATGTAGCATGTTATGTGAGTTGACACAGGCAGGCAGCTGGAAAAATCACAAAACCACAGCTGAAATACGAAGAGTAAATTTATTTCATTTCCTTGCTAACCAGAGGATCCCAAAGTAACACCCAGGCAGAGACACAAGAAGGAACAGACACTGTTGGGGTCAGTCCATCCTGGTGGGCAGCAGGCCTGCTGTTTGCACCCGTTTATCAAGGGCACACACACACGTAGTGTGCTTTTTATGATCTTAGAGCTTGGATCTCTCTCCAAAGACAGGGAGCTCAAGCATGACCACGAGAGTGGCTTCAAGTCTCCCCAAACACCTACGTTGTCTCTACACAGAAATTCTACTTCTCAAAACAGAGGATAAACAGCAGTAGATATAATACATGGGATTTCCCACACTTATTCTCCAGGCCCTGGCATTCTCAGCTGCAAGGTCACTTGAGCAAATCTACCATCCTCATCAATATTCTTCCCCTTTTAACCTTTTTCTCCCAACATATATCTTTTCCATTTCTATTTTTCTTGACTTTGTTCTATCAGTCCAAGTGATTTTAGCAGAACAGATATTTAACGGTTCAATTTTCTATGTCTTATAAAATTTATATTCTACAGATTCTAAACTGCTTTCTTTAAGCATGAAAATCTCATCACTCTACAGTTAAAAATAAAAAGGATATATTGAAACATCACAAAATTAATTATGTGATTGAATAAATTAGAGCTTTTTTCTACCATATATATGAGATATATATAGAGAAAGAATAGAAAAACTACTATTTTTTTACCCAAGGAACAAATAGAACTTAATTCAAAAAACAGTAAAGAGTAATACAGTGTGGCTTGACTAATGATGACAATGGTATGGATAATGCTATTAAAACTGAAACAAAACCCAACATCTGAAAGCAGTCTATGGAAAAATATGATCTCAGTCATGATGAAACTATTGCTACAAATACTTTGTAAAGCACATCAGTCCACCATTGGCACAGTCTTTACAGCCTTTATTTTCTATCATAATGGATAAATGAAAAAAAGATAAATCTGATTAAAAATAATATGACTGTTTCATCAATTAAAAATGTTCTTTTTCAAAATCAGTGCATACAAACCCAAATTTTCTTACTAATCTATGTAAGCTTCAGGGTCCCTCTGCCTTTTATGTGTGGGTTTGGGTGGGTTTTTTCCCAATATTATTTTGGTAAATAATAAAAATGTACTTTAACTTTCTATATACTTAGTGATCTAACAACAACACTACAAAAAATGTTATTGTTACTTGTCAGAATGCTATGATAGCTTAAAAGTATTGAGTTTTCCATCACAAATTTTATAACAGAAAACTGTGGCATCTTTTAAAAATATTTTTTTTCTTACCTAAGCCATGCCTATGTGTTGACATAGGTGGTAACACAGTCCAAGCCTTGGTCTTTGGATTGTAACATTCAACAGTGTTTAATGTCTTTAAGCCATCCCGGCCTCCAATGACAAACAGCTTGTCATCGATGACAGCAACACCAAACTGAAGCCTCCTGCCATTCATTACTCCAGCCTGGATCCATATATTTGTTCTGAGGTCATACTTTTCAATAGTTGTAGCACCTGATGAGACATAATAATAGAATTATGTATACCAAGTGCATAAAAAAGAGGCATTGTTTCTCTTTTTATTATTTCTTTTCTAAAAGTGTTGAAACTTTTGTATTGTTTTCTGACTGCATGTGCATCTTGAAAAATATTTTTTTTTTCTTTTTTAAATAAAGTAGTCCCTGTAATAGAGATATGCATGTGTGTGTGATAGATTACCTTTTTTAACTCCTCAAGAAGCATGAAAAAAAGAGAAAACCTAAATGGCCCCTACAGAATCAAAGTATTGCAAATCCAAATAACTATATGATTTTTTAAAGTTCAGTGAAATAACTATATAACATACTAATTTTGTTACAGTTGATTCCAGTCTTCCACACAACGCATATTGTCATCAAAGATTAGTTGTATTTTAATTTGAATTAATGGTTTTGTTCTTATTTTAGGTACTTGTGCAGGGTTTTTTCAGACATACTTATGCTGGAAGTACAGAATGCTGTACTTACAGTCTCAAGCAAAATATTTAAAGAATGTTTCCATATACAGTCAAAAATATTTCTTTCTGAGTTTAGTAATGTGAATTACTTTCAAAGATTAATTAAAAAATTATAAAGATAATTACATGTAATATAACTTACCATTTATTCATGAAATTGTCATTAAGAAGCCTTTGCTCTTCAAAGTAACTCGTATGTAATTGCAAAGTTGAGATACGAAGTATTTATTAAAAAAACAAAGTGGGGGGATAAAGGAAGCATAACTAACTTAACTAGATTGCAGAAAGTGAGTCATGCATTCTATTCACTGTAAAATGATGATAATATGTAGAAAAATGTAAATCAGAACTACAAATATCTAGTAATAGATGAATTTAAATTAATCCTTAAGATAGTGACTTGACAATTCATCGGAAATGAAACCAGTGTTTTATGTTAACGTACACATAACAGTACTTCCAAACTTTATAAATTCCACAGATAAAATCAACATAATTATTAAGCTTTACCAACTATTTCGATTATAATAAAAGGTTAGAATTCCATGAGAAATAATTCTTTCAAGATTCATTCTTTCTTTAGAACAAAAGAGCAATGAGCTGAGTGCAAACAAACATCATGAAAGCAATGGGTTTGTTAATTGAACTAAAAAAGACACAATTTAAATTCAATTTGTATCTAAGTGTAGCGGAGCAGCAATAAGGTACAATACAACTGGATTAAATCCCCTCCTAATTTTACAAAGCCATAAAATATATGAAGTAAATTTTGCATTAGATTCAAAGAGACATATTTATTTATCTTTTTGACTCTGGTTTGAAACTGAGAACTGTGTAAACGCATAAATCCTTAAGTCTGAAAGAACAAAATATACTGATTGATACAGTTTCTTGGTGGTGCTGCAGGGCATGTTATAATGATGCATATTAATACAGCTGAAATGCTTGACATTTTATATATATATATGGAATTTATTCTTATTAAAAGCTAGAACTGTATCAGATGAGTTATGTAATACTGTCTACTCCAATGGAAAGGAGTACAGTCTAAAAGCTTTGTCATTCTGAAAATCATACTTACATAACAAACAGGGTCTTTGAATTATGCTCAGCTACTATATTTTCTAATATTGGCTAAGTCTGAATTGTCACAATGTTTTCTAAAATTGCATATTGAGCACCTAATGCAGGAGTTCCTGGAGTGCTTGAATTCTGTTTATGCAATAAGGTGCCTTGCTAATCTGTAACGATGACAAGGATGTGGATGATATAAAAATAACCACAACAACATCAACAGCAATGATAATAACAAAAACAACAATACAGAGCGGAATAGGTGTCAGTCCTATAAAATCATCATGAACATGAATATAGTACAATCTGGACTGCAATTCAGACAAGAACTCTTAAATTACCATAGTCCTTGGATAAAATCAGCTCACAGACGAAGAAGAGATGATAGGATCAGCTAAAAGAACACAGCTATCTTCTTGATGCACATAGAAACATAGTTTTAGTCTTTTTTGGCTGAATTCCATTTCATGCAGCCCAGTCAGTTCAGTCTCAGCACAGGAATGCCCACAAACTCTCTATGGATCCTAAGATCACATGAAGAAGAATGTGGAAACGACCTATTTTTACCTCTATTTGATGACAGTTCCTAGAGGAAGAGCTCTAAGCCTTAGAAGTTCCTATCAGAAATCATTAGTCACTATAGGCTATTTTGATATATGTCATAATTGCAGTCAGTTGCAGTTGCATCATTTCGCACTTGCATTCACTAGACTTTTTTCAAAAAACACCGAGCCGAGTTAGAAATCTCATTCCTTGACTTTAGTGACTCGCAGCGTGGGTGATCAGCCTGCAGCTTGTAAAATGAGTAAAACCTACTAGAACATCTCAACTAAACTGAACACAACAAAGCTTCAACATTAAATAGCTGTGTAGAAAACATCTACAGTCTCTCTCCTGTTCCAGCAATAAATAAGGAAGCAGATGTAACCTCTGGTTATAGCACCAACCACAAAATTAAACAGCATCTCCCATTCTGTTAACATATTAGTCCTGTCATGTTTTGGTAGAGAGATGGATATGAACCTGTCTATACAAACAAAAACAAACAAATAAATATTTTTAAATGATGCTATGAAGACAGTCAAGTAAATTGAACAGTTGATCCATAGATATTGGGGCTTTATGGTTGAAGGTTTTCAAGACCCAAATGGATACGGTTTGACCTCATAGATGACTCTGCTTTGAGAAACAAGTTGGACTAGAGACCTCCTGAGGCCCTTTCTAATCTGACTCTGTGATTTCATAATCTGGGATGGAGATTGTAGCCATCAGATTCTTTTCCTAGACATGATTTTTTCAATTCTACCAACAAGATAAAACATCATATATGAAATACTTTTATTTAAGATTGTGAAATTAAATACTATGTGAATAAAAGACCAATTGATATGTATTAATTTTATTTGTATTAAGTAATTGAACATGTTAATACAATACATAAATAAAGCCATTTTATTTATAAAGCTCATTTTATTCTCTCACACCCTTTTTGCTAATTCAAAAATGACCTTAAAAGCTTGAGTTATGGTAAGACTACTGGAACTAAGACATTCATAAACATCAAGGTTTTGGGGAGCTATTTTGGAATTCTGTTTTTTTTAAGCAACTGATTTTATTTTATGACTTCAGGTAGTAGCTCTGTCTTTACCAGGAGTCTAAATGAATCACAGAATCACATCCAACCAATAACCCAGTACTTCCAAGTCTGCCACTAAACCATATCCCCAAGTGCCACATCTACGCATCTTTTAAGTACCTCCAAGGATGGGGAGTCTATTACTTCCCTGGGCAATTCTAATGCCTAAGAACACATTCAGTGAAGAAATTTTTCCTCATAGCCAATCTAAACCTCTTCTGGTGCAATTTGAGGCCATTTCCTGTCACTTGAGAGAAGAGACCAACAACCAACTGGCTACAATGTCCTTTTCAGGTAGTTGTAGAGAGCAAAATGTCCTACCCAAACCTCCTTTTTTCCAGGCTAAACAACCCCAGTACCCTGAAGTGCTCCTCATAAGATTTGTGCTCCAGACCCTTCACCAGCTTCACTGCCTTTCTCTGATCGTGCTCCAGCACCTTAATGCCTTTCATGTGGAGAGGGGCCCAAAACTGGACATGGTACTCAATGTGTGGCCTTACCAGTACCAAGTACAGGGGATGATCGCTGTCCTGGTCCTGCTGGCCACACTGTTTCTGATATAGGCCAGGATGCCATTGGCTTCCTTGGACACCTGGGCACACTGCTAGCTCATGTTCAGCCACTGTCAACCGACACCCCCAGGTCTTTTCCACTGGGCAGCTTTCCAGACACTCTGCCCCAGCCTGCAGCCTGTGTGGGGTTGCTGTGACGCAAGTGCAAGACCCAGCACTTCAGCTTACTGAACCTCATACAACTGCTCTGGCCATTCAGCCACCATGTCCAAGATCCCACTGCAGAGCTTTCCTGCCCTCCAGCAGATCAACACCCACCCAACTTGATGTTGTCTGCAAACTGCCTGAAGGGGTACTCAGATCACCTCCTCCGGAAGATCAATAAAGTTATTAAACAGAATTGTTCCCACCACCACTTGTGAGTGGTTGCCAACAGGACTTAAACCCATCCACCATCTCTCTTTTGGATTGGCCATCCCGGCAGTTTTTACCCAGCCAAGAGTACATACATCCAGGCTATGAGTAGCTAGTTTATCCAGGAGAACGCTGTGGGAAATGGTGTCAAAGGCTTTACTAAATTTCAGGCAGACAACATGTACAGCCTCTCCCTCTAAGTGGGTCACCTTGTCAAGGAAGATCAGGTTAGTCAAGCAGAACCTGCCTGTGAAAGTAGAATATAGTGTCTATCTTTAAGACTCTGTTTTAGAGATAAAGAAATTAAATGATATATCAGGGAGTATGAGAGTTCCTAAAAAAAAAATGTCATAAAAGCAGTTCCTGATTACATTTTTTTGCTTCTAAAATTGATAGAGGGTATTTGTGTCTAGTCCCTGAGATACTGGAGTGACTAGAGCTATTGAAAGAAGATGAACAGGGTAAAAGGAGTGAATCATCAATTCAACTGACTGTCAAAATGCAGCAGAAAACTATGAAAAAAGCTCACTGCACAAAGCATCAGGAAAGTATACTAGTCATAAATGCATCCATAACCACACAATAAGTTGTCAAGTCATGGTCTTTGTCATCATGGATGAAAGAGTAACTTGTTTTCATAATAACCACTGGATAATAATAAACTAACAGATGTTTATAAAAGATTAGTTTTTCACTTAGTGTAGTGGGACAGGAATTGCAGATTGCAAATACACTTATGTGAGTATAAACAATGTAAGAACATCAGACAAATATGAAGTTTGGTAGGTGATGCATCATTTTACTGTGAGAGATATTTTTCCATATATATATTCAATAAAGGACACCTACTGACTTCAGGCAGCCATTGGTAAGAGAAAACTTGCGTTAAATGTGGAAATGCAAATTATCATTGAAGAGCTTACCATTTAATTTACTGCAATACTGATGTGACTTCACTGTAGTAATAACAATGCAGTGGTGCACTTAGAACAGTAAATAGTTGCAAATTTATTACCTTTGATAAAGCTAAATAAAACAAATGTCTAATTTAAATAGGCTGTAGATTTCTGAGCCAGAAAAATCTGCATTATTAATCAAATGGTCACATGTAAAGAACCACTTGCAAATATGCCCCATTGTGCTAGGTAATGCAAAAATCCAAGTAAAATCAACTTCATATACTACAGACCAAAAACCAAACATAGGCAGAAGAAGAGAAGCAAGCCATACAAAAATACATCATGTGATAGCATCAAATATTGGTTATCTATGCTCATATTAATTACATTACACTTAACCAGATAGAGGTAAATTAATTGGAAAAATACAAAAGGAAGGGGATAAAAGCAGATGCTAAGATGAAAGTGAGATGGTGGGAAGAAGATGATGGTGAAAACAAATACTTTCACAGAGCATGAAGGAAGACATACAGAGATAGGCAAAAGATGAATTTAAACAATAATAATAGTGTGATGATATTTCACTACAGCCACAGTGCTGTAGTATTTTCTGAACAGATGCAGTTTCTTCCTTTGTTCAATTTCCTGGCTATTTTAGATAACTAGAACGGATTCAGTTCATTCTATCAGAAGAGGGGATGGATACAGCTTCAAACATGAAAAGGCAGGTATCTGCAATTTGAGGTATTTGTATACGCTCCCAGGGTAGTGCTGGTCAGTGCCGCCAATGGATTCTGTACAGCTCTCTTGTGTAGTAAATGTTGGTCTTGACTAGAGCAAGTGTTCTATCTGCATCTGTATTGACTGTAGTGGGCACTGAGTGTATAGTGTATGTGTAGACCTGTACAGTGTAAACACTAAAATTTAGATGAACCATATTCTAGCTCTTACGTCAGTTGTTATTACCTTCATAAAATAGAATGAAAAGGGAGAGACCATACAGGGTTTGGAAATGCAGGATATGGCAATTCAAGACAAGGGAATTGACTGCAGGCAATTTTTCTATTATGTTTGTTCTATGAGAATTTAGATAAAACAGTGTTGACATTTAAAAATAGCTTTCAATAATAAATCCTGCGAAAACAAAGGTTTTAAAAAGTAAGTATCACTTACAGTTACCATCTCTCAGGTATAACCTGGTTCCCATAAATAACATATTTCAGTAACTAAAGAACAAGCACTTTTCCCCCCTAGAATTCTGATTTGTTTTAGTTAGTGTGAATAATCAGATTAAATACACTTAAAGCACAAACTAAACAACATTAGACAACATTTTTATGCAGTATCACTGTTCTATGTTCCCTAAAGTAACTAAATTAACATTTTATTTCAGTATTCATAACTCACTGTGATTTTATTATTAGCACATTTTGCAGATTTTATTTTTTTTATTTGCAACAGATACAGTGACAATAAAATGGTTCTTAGCCATGGTCCTTAACTGCCTGCTATCATACCCTGTTCCCTCTTCCTGTGCTACTA
The DNA here is from genome assembly GCA_013396735.1 of Grallaria varia. NCBI lineage: Eukaryota > Metazoa > Chordata > Aves > Passeriformes > Formicariidae > Grallaria > Grallaria varia. The sequence goes on along the minus strand of VWZG01013374.1, from coordinate 34,490 downwards.
TTATTTCTGTGCATTTTCCTTGAAAAATTAAGAAGATATAAAGATGTATCTTCAAAATATGTAAATTTTAAGGAGGGATATTTATTCAGTTTAGAAAACTGAAATGTTCCAGACTATATATTTTATACTACATTGTAGTATTCTGTCCAGATTCAGGCCATACCCTGACATACAAACATCATTCTAGATGTCTGTGACATGATGTCATTAACTCTGAAAAAGTGCATATATAATCAATAATTGCATTGCAGGACAATGAATTACTCTTTGCCACCAGATCTGGAGGGACTATAGAGTATCCTGGGATATAACATCCAAAATATCCATAACAGAGAGAGGGCCAGAATCCTACCTCCATTCAGTTCTAAGGTGAGATCAGTACCTAGAGTTTTTAAACCACCATGCTGTGGTGCATTGCAGGAACAGTCACTCAGTCAGACGCTTATTCCAGTGACAAGCAAAAATTGGTTGCATCACTGCCAGCTGAGGTAAGAAAGTTCTCTCCTCTCTGCCATGACTAGTAGATGCGAGTCAGCAGAGCCAACTCCTAAATGAAGGAACTTCCAAACTGTGCAGACTCAAAGAAATGAGCAGTGTTGGTTAATACTGCCTACCCCAGTCTATACAGGCTGTGATAGGATGTCTTAGCAATGTTAGAAATCTGTAGACAAGTATTTTTTTTTTCTAATCCCCATGAACAAGCCAGAATAATTTTGATGAGATGTATCAGAAAACCAGGAAATCCAATTTCCCAGGAACACGAGGATGGAAGAAAGCAGCTGAAAAGAATCTATGGTGTATTTTGCTAGGGAAATTTGAGATACAGGTTTAATGTGAAGATATGAATAAAATAAATAAACCAAAAATCCATTATTCATTTTTAGCTGTAGCATATGTGCTGATTATGCAGAGATAGACCTATTTTCCTATAACGCAAAACATGGAATGTCACAGTATAAGTAAACCACACACAGAGCCAAACAAACATACTGCTAGCTATATTAAAAATGAATGAAATTAGATTTAAAAATGTATTCCATTATAGTTTCCTTCACTTGCGTTTCATTGCTGGGCTTTGAGTTTTCTAATGGTAAAAAGGGAATGCATGACTTATTAGACTGTCTTTAAGACACTGTAAAGATGAAAGAAAAACAAATACACAGAATATTGAGGGGTTTACAACAAAAGTACTATTCACCCAGGCAATTCCTCTATACATATACACACACAGAGATCCCTATTTTCCAGATGTACAGAGCTCTGAAACAGAATGACTTATTTTAGTATGTGGCACTGAAGACAGAGTATATGAAAAAGACATAGAGAGGTGAAACAGAATTCATTTAATAGCTATTTGTATGATAAACAAAAGTGTGTAGTAAATTGCAAACTTCTGCGATGACTGAGGCAGCACAAATGATTTCCGATAAGAAGATAAGGATGTTTCTTGATGTTCTGGATACATTTAAACTTTTTCTTTGCCTNCCAAACTTAAATTCTGCTTATGATCCAGCTGGGTATTGGATGAGATTAGTTCTGTGTATTGTGCATGGGCCTTGGCACTATAAACCCTGATTAATCAAGGTCTATGAAGTAATGGGAGACCTACAGACAAAGAAAACTTTTGAAATTAAATGCTGTAGATGATTAGGGTAGTTTTGCATGAATGTCCAACTGCTGCTGACAAGTCCTCTGTGTATGCAGCAGGAGCAAATGTGATCCTACCATCCTGATGAAACAAAGAGTACTAGATCTCACCATTTTACCTTTATCTACAGAACAGTACATCACTGCACAATATAAATTTATAATATTTTGG
>VWZG01013374.1:1151-32663 GCA_013396735.1 Grallaria varia | reverse complement strand
AATTTTTTGGTTTAGTTATCATTTGTAAGCTTACAAATTTGTGATTTTTTTTTTTTTGTGAAACCTCTCAAGTGATATTCTAGTTATCTTCTATTATACCTCATCTTTTCCTAAAACTAATATTTCATTTCCTTGTTAATAACTTGTAAATCAAGAATTTTGTATAAAGTTGATTCTCATTCCCATATTTTTTGCATAGTTGATGGTTGAAGACCAGTTGTATAACAAGGTCACTGCATGAAAAAAAACCAACTTAGAGCAATATTGTTTGCAACTAAATATTTTAAGTCAAATGCAGATATATCTACACCATCTCTTTCCAAGACATTATTAAGTATTTTTGAACAAGCTGATGCAGGCTACATGAGGTAACGAAGATTGTCTGAGACTAGGAATGCAGTGTATTTATTTTAGCTAGGTATAAATGCAGGAATTTTCATATTAAAAAAAAAAAAGCAATCACTCATAAGCAGATGCAAATTCTAAACATCTCCCCCTTGCCCCCAACCCCAACTTTTTATTCAGTGTAGACACTTCCACCATAAAGGTGCCTTTTTTTTCCTTATTGTTAGAACGATTCCTATTGAAACCCACAAAGAAGGGCAGGAATTCTACATTAATCATCAAAAAATTCCTATATTTTTTTCCCCTGGTAAGACTTTCTGCTGATTTTGTTATTGTTAAAGTTGTTGCTGACAGATGCTCTGATCATTTTGTTCAAGATTTAGAGATGCTGCTGTGAGTAAGTGCAAAACAATGACCTCGATCTAGTGATCTGCAACATTACATTTTGAACTGAAAAGATGGTTACTCAAGTGAAACAAATGTGACCTAAGTAGGTTAGTAATGTACATAGCAAGGAGAATATTTTGGTAAAGAAAGAGCTGTAGAGAAAACAATAGCACAGGATAGCAGTTCACTACCCTGTAGTCAGACTGCAAGAAATTCCTTTAAACTCTCCAAAAATCTATAACATGCACACAAAAAGAATCTTACCCTTTTTTAAGTGAAAAAATGCATTAATATGTCACAAAGATGAGCCATAAAGCAATATAAAAAAAAATAAATCAGAAAACCTTTGGGAATATTCCATTATTCTATATTATCAGAATTCTCTTAAACCAATACAAGTTTTTTCCTCTAATGTTTGTATTTTCAGGAGTATTAGAAATGACAGCTTTTCAACAGTGATTTTAGGCAATGTCTCTAGTGTTGGGTGGTTTGTTTCATAATGTAGTGTTATGTTTTATTACATAAAACATTCATGGCTTATTTTATGTTTTATCTAGTCTAAAACTTAGAAAAGTTCCTTTTATTAATGATTTATATTATGCACTATGCTAGTCTACCTTTGCTCAGTAACAAAACAGGTATCTTCTTTAAAAACAGTTCTCTTCCCACTGGAACTTGTGCAAATAATGTGAAAACAATAAAAAAAGATGTTCTACATGTAGACAAAAGCAAATGTTAGGGGGACTACATATTCCACAGGAGGGGTGTGCACCCTGTGGAGCTTCCACCAGCAGGGAGGGTGTGATGGTGACCTACACAGACTCTGTAGGTGCATGTATGTGTGTTTGCGTATGTGTGTCTGTGGCTGTGACTAGAACTTCGGGGGATTTGCTCAAGAAGGATGTTGACAGATTTAAAGACAATAATTTACATTTTGTAAGTGTCTAGTATTACAGTTTATCTTCTACATGACTGACATTGAGTCTAAACAGTTCATCTGACTGGAAGTTCATTATGTATTACAACTAAATGAATAAACTATTTTGATCATGATTTGGTTTACACAATGTGAACTGAGCAGTTTTGTGCTGCAACCGCACCAGTTTTCCATTACCGCTGCTTTCTTTTATTATTTTTCATTACACCTGTACAGATGCTCGTCCACACTGCTTAGCTGATAGCTCAGTTCCTGGGAGATTCTGTTTTGCTGCAATTGCTTCCCTCTAAGGTAAAACTGTTGTAAAGTGTGCTAAACCTAATTTGCACAAATAGGAGCCAGATAACGCCCAGTATCCATTGAGTTCTATATGGTGCCACCTGCAGTCCAAAGAGATAAATGTGTTTATTTGGTTTTCTAGTTCAGAGTGTTAAAAATGAGGTGAAAGCTCTGTTACTTGGATGTTCTTGTGCTTGAAAATACAGACTTTTCAAGCATTTCCTAGAATTTGCAATGGAGATTAATGAGGTGACTGAAGGCGTTGCCTTAAGACTTTCTGTGTTTCTATATATTTGTGTGTGTATATATATATATATATTTGTACTTTTGTATATTTGTAAATTTTATGTAGCTGTATAACTTCTCATATTTGAAGNTCTTTAGTTATGATAATTAAGTAGTGTTATAAAAATAGGAATCACCTCTATGCTGCACACGTGTCATTATACTTTTGGAACTTGAAAACTTTTCAGTAAAGAACCCCTCTCTGCTTTACCTCAATTAAATTGCCTCAAAAGATTTTGTCCTCATTTTAGGCAACAAAGGTACAAGATACAGCTTGAGAACTGCACTGAAATGTGCCACCATTTTTTAAGTCTTAGCTACACTGGCTGTTGACAGTGAATGCAGCAGTGAATTGCCTCCAGAACAAGATTCAGAATTTGTGTTGGAAGAAACTCTTTGGTATATTCTACAGCCAATCCCAGTAGTAACAACCACTAATGAAACTTTGGTGGTCAGGGAACATAAATTGGCTAGTGTATAGAAAAACATAAGGTTTCTGATAGTATAGAAGTTCTCTAAATCATCCATTTGCCAGACATGTCTCTTCTCCAAATCACATACAAAGTTTTCTTTTTTTTCTGTGTACTTTAATCAGTGATAAAATACCTGCACTGGAAATGTCAGACAGTAGAGTAAGTAGTGGGGAAGCAATGAGGAGAAACAGAGGGATGTTCTTGGGAGAATAATCCCCCAAATACACCCATGATGGAGCAGCCTCTTATGCTGCCTGCTTGACCCCATAGTTTATACCAACAGTAGTGAATACCAGATTGCCAAGGGGAAATTTATCTTGTGTGTGATAACTTTGGCTCTTCTCTTATATTTGAAACCATGGAAGTTTCAGAATAGATAACTTCAGGATCTTCACTTTATTTCAAACCATAACTGAATCAACAGCTTCAGAAGATAACTACACTGAAAAAAAAAAAAAAAAAAGGCCAGATATTAAATGATGTACAATAAATACTGGAAAACTACCAGATGGTTTTTTTTCTTATTCAGAAATGCACTGCTAAATCAAAGTACTTTAACTGCTAATTGGCCTATGAGACTGAATGTTCTGGAACATATTGAAAATCACAGCAGTGAAAAGAAGGAAATAATCACGTTAATACTTGTAAGAATTGGACTAGGAGAGAATTTCAGTGTGATTCATAGATTTAATTATCTCCTTAGTGATTAGCCTGTGTATTTCATATTCCTCTGCTGAAGTAATTAACCAAGCTCAACTTTCACTCTACAATTATATTAACATGTTACAGAATCACAGAACAGTTGAGGTTGAAGGGACCTCTGGAGGTCATCTGGTTCGCCTTGTCTTCTCTGCGCTTAACAGTCCCAGATCTCTCAGCCTTTTTTCACAGAAGAGATGCTCCAGACCCTTAATCATCTATCTGAGATGCTATTAAAAGACTGACTGGTATTTCCAGTGAGATCTGAGCAGAGTGGAAGAAATGTAAGCCATTTTAATGACTGAAGAGGAATAGAGGGGTATTTAAATCTGAATTGGAATAAAAATGCAAAACTGAAGAAAGAAAATCTGGTAAAACATGATTCTAAGAGCCTGGCACAGAGAACATGCTGTGATCTTATCTCTCACATGTCCACAAGCTATGGGTTTTGGGTGTTGTGTTTCAAGCCAGAAAGGACAATTTTGATCATTATCTTGACTCTTCAGTAACAGAATTTAAGTCACTAATTCTTTGAGTATATGAATACCCCTCCTTTATATCCTTCCATCAGCAGAACAGGCCAAGTATCATTCAATGCCTCTTCAAATAGTGGTATTTTTACAATAACTGCACAGGTAAAGAATTTCCTTATTCTTGATGTATCCCCAGTCCTCAAAGAGACGCACTACATTGCCTTAATAGGCAGGTATGTAAAATGACTTCCCATGCTGCCACCATGGCGTAAATCCACTGGGAATGCCTCTGCAGTGGTAAGGCAAATCTTTCTCAGTGCCTTCAAGAGAAACCAAAAGCTAATGAAAATGGGGTAAAATAATCCCCTCACGTCTCCCTCTTTGAAAGCAGCAGATGCTTTAAAATTCCCATGCAAGGTCTACCATGTAGCAGACAGTGAGACGGAGATGATGGCTGCTCTGTACAGCTTCCTTTGATCCCTAGGTCAGCTACCATGGATCAAACCTGCATGTGCAATTTTGGCATTTTCACGTATCTGAACAATGGCTATGTAGGTGTTTGGTATAGAGGCTAAATGACCCACGGTTGTTTTCTGCCAAACTGCTTTCCAGCTGGGGGGCCCTCAGATTATACTGGTTCCAGGGGTTGCTCCTCTTAAATGTGTAGATTTTTTTAAAAAAACATACTCCAGAAACTGTAAGAAATAATATGGAAATGTATTACATGGAACCGAGTAAACACAGAAACATAAAATAATTTTTGTTGAAAAAGACCTTTATGATTGAGTCCAGCCTTTAACCCAGCACGGCTGAGTCCACCATTAAACCATGCCTCTCTGTGCCACATCTACATGTCTTTTAGATACCTCCAGGGACAAGGACTCAACCACTTCCCTGGGCAGACTGTTCCAATGCTTGACAGTGAAGAAATTTTTCCTAATATCCAATCTAAACATCCTCTTATGGAATTTGAGGTCATTTGCTCTCATCCTAGTGCTTGTTACCTGGGAAAGGAGACTGATCCCCACTTTATTACAACCTCTTTTCAGGTAGTTGTAGAGAGTGATAAGGTCTCTCCTGAGCCTCCTTTTCTGCAGGCAAAACAACCCCAGCACCCTTAGCTGCTCCTTCATATTACAACCATCTATCTCAGTAAAACTACTCACTTTCGATATTTGAAAACACTGGAGTTGTTTGGCTGAGTCAGAATTGTTACTTATATAGAGCAGACGAGATTTCAGATTAAAAATATATGTATCTAAATAAAAACAGTATGCATACAGCCACTTGGAATGTGAGACTCACAATTTATTTTGGCTTATTGTCCTGAGGTATTTTAAGGCTATGACCACATGATTCTTTAACATAACAAATGTCCTCATGGAAAACACAGGCAAAAACAAACTAGCACTAAAGGCAGAAGGAACACATAGAGAGAGGAGTACCATTGCAAGAGGGACCATCAATTTCTCACTTGTCAGTACTTTTGTGAACATCTGCTTATACCATATGTAAGGACAGCATGTTTAGGTACCTGCTTGAGAGGGGCTGCTCCTGGAGTCAGACCAGGGCAGTAAATGTGTCTGGTCTGTGGTCCCAGCTACTGGAACCAATGAGGTCTTTAACCTCCAGCCACTGGGGCTTCCCTCATCATTAAAAAAAGTTACCTGGGGAGATGAGCATGAGTGAGAAGGGCAGTAGGGCCACACTGGTACTCAGGCGATCCACGAATGCGCATGTGTTCGTGAACATGGGGAGTGCGGTGTGTATGCTTCTGCCTCAGCCAGCCCGAAAGAAGGAGGGAACACAGACATATCTGTGCCTGTGTCTGGTGTGAGTCCCAAATGTGGGGGCTGCTGAGAGCAGCACTTTTTCTGTGACCATCTGTATAACCAGCCTGTCTGTGTCCTCTGTGTATCTGTGTGTCTGTGCCTGTCTATGGCATACACACTTAATTTCACTATGTTTGAACCTGCCAATGGGAAAATGGCAGAAGCATTCTTCAGACTGAGCAGAGATCCTGGGTTCCCAGGAGCACCTTGCTGGCTGGGTTACAGCAGTTGGGCAGAAGAGTCCTGGGCCAGGGCAGCTGGATCCAGGGGTGGTCCAACTTTCCTTAGAAATTTGCAATATCTATGTGTATTCTAAGATCAGAACCGGTGTGGCAGTTTATATTTTAGGCTTTGGTGAGGTTTGTTGTTCTTTAGGCCTTTCTTAACAACTGGGGTCAAAAACTAAGGCAGTATTCCATCCTATTCCCTCACGTAATCAGGTGTATATAAGATAGGTGACGGGGGAAGGTTCTCTCTCTTGGGCTCCAGCGTTCCTCCCGGTCACAGCTCTGTGACAGCAGCTCTCAGTGTTTGGGCCTCGCTTATCTCTGTGGGCTGAGACCTGAGCCAAGGGTTCTGTCTGAGTCATGTCAGAGGGAAGAGATTTGCTGTTCTTAAGGGATGTGGTGAGATTTCATTGTATTAGTTATTTTGTTAAGCTATTCCCTGAGTTCCGATTGTGTATGTCTGTTGTGGTTTTACCCCCTTTTGTCCTTTTTCCCCTTCCCTTTTCCTTTTTTTTCCTGTTGGGATTGGTTGTGGTTTCCTTGGGGTTCCTACTCCTATATATATATAGTGTTTAATTGTAAAATGTAAATGTAATTGTAAAACGTAAAAAAGTGTAAATCTGTATATATGTAGAAATACATTTTTTGCTGCAATTTTCCTCTGCTACCATCTCTTTTTTTTTCCCTTTCTCCCTTTTGGGGTCGGGGAGGGAGGCTGTTCCGGGCTGTGGTGTGGGCTTCGCTGGGAGCCAACCAAAACTTTTACAACCGGAATAAGAAAAGATGACAATTTCTTAATAGTAATAATAATAAAATATTAGCAACAATATATTATGAGCACTATCTATCATTAAATGCAGGAAGCCCTCACCATTAATTCATTTGCATGCTGGATTAAGGAAAGAGTCAAGGGCAACAGAAAGCTTGAGGTATTTAACTATGCTACACCCTCAAATTTTTAAGAGAAGACCGTAATGATTTATATTACTTACAGGTAGGATTTTATAAATATATATGCACACAAATATATGTGTATATGTATACTTACAAAGTATGCATGTGTGGGAAGACTTTGTGCAGAAAATGCACATATGATCGATCTTGCCTTGCTCAATACCATGAGACTGGTGGATTTTTAAGACTCTGTAAAAGTTATTTTAGGATGCAGCTGCAGTTATCAGTGAGAAGTGGAATGTAAACAGTTCCCAGATGCTGAAACAGGAGACAGCTGCTTTTCACCAATGAAGTTGCTTGTCATAACCATTCACAGGGTGGCTTGCAGTGTGTGAGTGTGTGTGTGTGTTACTGGGATTATTTAGGGGTTGTTGTCACAACAATAAAGGGCATTACTTAATCGTATCAGTTCTACAGTGGTGTCCATTAATTAGCCCTCACAATATGCATACTTATATAAAACTTTTCAAAAAGCACACCAGGGAGAAATAGAAAGAAATAAACATACTAGAATTATTTTTTTTTAAAGGAAAATACCCTATCTTCTTAAATAGGTTTTGCTGTTTGTGTATTATACAAATACACATTATAAGTACTCAAGTTCTGAAAAGTGAACTCAGTTACTGTATGTGGTATATTTTGAATGAAAATGCAAGTAAGATGAAGATGTTTACTTCAGATAGTTATGTGCATCAAATGGACTGAAAATGAATGCTGTCAAGTGTTTTCTGTATGTGAAGACAAATGTTTTATAGTAATTTCTACAACTTGCAAAATGCCATAGAACAATCTTGATGGATTTCACTATCATTGGGTTTTTTTGTTTGGTTTTGTTTGTTTGTTTGTTTTTTGCTTTTTTTTTTTGTTGTTGTTGTTGGTTTTGGTTTTGGTTTTGTTTTGTTTTAGAAATTCTCACTAAAGTGAAGAGGAAAGAGGCAGATAGCTTATAAAGTTACAGATACCTCAGACCTGTATCTCAAAAAGCAGGAATTACCTAAGAGGGAAAACATTATATTTTTGCCTTTAGTTACAGTATTTGCAATAGTTATTCCAATATTTGTTCCAGTATTTAAAAAATATGTCTATATGAGAATGAAAAATATAAAATTAAAATAAATAAGGTTTAAGTGAAGTCTGCTGTGAGAAATACCTTGCTAGAAACAAAACAAAACAAAAATTCAAAACTAAAAAAGTCCAGAAAAACAAGGATGACTTCAAAGTTCACCAAAACAAGAGAGTAACTTCATGTATCTATGCTAGATGACATTCCTGTGAAATAACGACATATGTAGGTAATAAACCACATTTGCTAAATCATATTTGTAGAGGAAAAAGGATTATTGTAAATTATAAAAAAGTACATCAAAGAAAAGGAAAAATATGCAACATAGGTGTATAAGGAAGAATGACTGGAGACCTAATTTCACATTTCAAGATTCGTTTTTTTAATACATCTGTGGCAATAGCAAGGATCCTTCTGAAAAGTATCTATACAATAATGAAAGGACTTCTAATATTGCTTGATACAGACTAATGATGCAGCTCACCTATTTACCATCATGGCAGTTTTTGCAATAGGTTTTATATTTAGTCACAAGATTAATGAAAAACACACATTTAATATCAGTGTTTCAGTAAATTAACATTCCTTTTGTTTGTTAATGACCTGTCACAATTTTATGGAAGAGTTTCTTGCTCATGCAACTTGTCATTTCTTTTTTCCTTGTATTTACTCAAAGACTGTGATTCAGTAAACAAAGAACTAATCTAGGACTTTGATGAACTAGACTGGACTATTCCAAAAGTAATATATACCAGTGATTTCAGATCATGGTTACTGTCATGCTTTTATTTTGTTTTTCTGCAGATTCTCCTTGTCCCTTTTTATTCTAACTGCTAGATAGTGTGAAAGTTAGGTTAGGACACCTCATGAGAGATCAATCAGTATTCTGGTACCAGTATAACACTGCTCGATTATTGATATCAATCCCCTTATTTTGTATATTTGCCTGCTCATAATTTTCCACAGCACCATCTAACATAGACCATATAAGTCCTGTTCTATCACATGGCTTTTTCACCACATTTGGGATTCCAAGATGGCTACAGGAAGCCAGTGTTTAATCATTCTTAAAAATTGGTGTATGTCCACTTCTTGCAATTACTCATTTATTTCAGTCTATAATCCTCCTTTATATGTGGACTTCGACACCTTTTGTATACTATTAGATGATTAAATGCTGCTAAACCGAATTAGAGAAGACAGCATACCAATATTAATGGGTCAAGCAAACAGAACATTGTCAGAAGCACATACCCCAAATCTATTAATAGATCTCATGCCATTAATGTAAACATATAGGAAAAATGTGCTTTTAATATTAAATTAACAAAAAAGCAAAGGTGCATGGAAACAGATTTAAATGAGGTTTTGTACATTTAGAAAATTCAAATTACAAAATTATCTTTGATCCTTTCAATTCTATCCATATAGTACTATACTGCATTAACTTTTCACATCAGGCAAAATTCCAGTTAATTATCACTTCTTTTTTATGAAAAGAAAGGTAACCATAGAAGAGATTTCAAAACAAACCTTTCGTGCTAGGCTGCTTTTTTATGTGATGGGCCATATAAACTTCAAATATTTTCATAACATTTGTACTTACCCACTATTTTATAAGCTAGTTAATAAATTTCTAATATTATATATTAGCAATATAAGCTTATCCAGTTCTTATATGTAACTGTTTCTTATTTGGTAGCAAACACCAGGAAGCATTAAAAATAAATAGTTGTGAATTGCAACCATCCAGGTCAGGATTTCAGTTGAGAAAGTTTTTTGGGGGAAATAAATTATTAATTATTGAGGAGAGATTACAGTATCAGCATCATCAAATATTCACGTTTGCTTTATGAACTCAGTGACTCTTCAAAACAAGCAAACAGAACCCAGGCCTCCTGAACTGGCATGTGGAAACAAGACTCACTGGGTATAAAAGCTAGTCAAGGGTCATGAGAGGGATGAGCTGAACAGATGCAAACTGAGACTGCACAACTGCAGAACCTGAGTTACTGGGAATACACATTACATCAGCTTTAACAAAAGTTCCAACTGTACAGATGCTGCTCTGCTATACCAGGCCCCTTCTCAAAATAGTTTTTATCTGCTGTAATTATATAAAAGTCCTGGTACTCTTCAGTCAGAGTTTTCACCAACAGAGGGCTCAACCTCTGTTGCTCTGTGCTTTCCTCTGCCACTATAGAAATAAACTGCTTCTGCCTGACCTAAATCTGCAAAACAGGCTTTGTGTTGATGCTGCAATGGTGCTACACTCTGTGTTCTCTTCCTGAATATTTCTACATTTTGATTGAGAAACAGATATTTATAGTAAACAAGAATAAATACTGCTGCACCCAAATTTGGCTTATGGTCATTTCCTACCTACAATGAATACTTGTGCTCATTGTAATTTGTCCTAAGTAGGAGGATATTTGTATTTTAGGTATTTTATGATCCAAAGACAATGTTCTGTGCACATTCCTGCCTAACATTTAGCCACACAAGTGTTATAAATGCTAAAAGGACAAAAATAATCTGAAGCTACAATAAGAATGTATGTGTATTGGTTATTTCATCAACATTTTCTTATTCTCATAGAATTATAGAACAGTTTTGGTTTGAAGTTACCTTAAAAGATCACAGATGTACAGAATCACAGTATATGCTGAGTTGGAAAGGATCCATCAGGATCATCGAGTCCAACTTCTGGCCCTGCACAGGACCATCCCTAAGAGTCACATCATGTGCCCCAGAGAATTGTCCAAATGCTTCTTGAACTGTGGCACGCTGTGGCATGCTTCGTGCTGTGACCACTTCCCTGGGAATCCTGTCCCAGTGCTCAACCAATCTACAAGAAAAACCTTTTTCTGATATCTAACCAAAACACCCCTGACTCAGCTTCATGCCATTAGCATGAATCTCCCTCAACATGCTTGTCACACTTCTCTTGGTGTTGCCCATTTATTTTTCACACAGGTACAAATGCAATATAGCCTTCTTATTGGTGTAACTTCATGGGATAAACATGCCATGTAATTTTGCAGATGATATTGCCACAGCTATTTAGTAAACGATTGCAATAACTACACCTAGACACACAGATGTGAAAGCCTGAAGATATAATTTTATATTCTACTTTTTAAAACTACAGTTTATTTTATATTAGAACTAGTGTTTCTGAAGGCACAATTCAGTCTAAGTACGGACACTAAAATTTAAGATACCATGGAATTGTTAGTGAATATCACAAAAAAAAAAAAAAGAAAAAAAAAAAAAGCCTTTTTGAGCATGTAGGCTTATAACAACGCTAGCTTTTAGCTCAAATATTTTATTTAATACCATTTAAGAAATCAGTGGATTAGACTTCTTACCAGAAATGAAAGCATATCATTGTAATTCTTATACTAAATATGTAACAACAAAATACTTTAATAAACTTTCCAATGCTTTCTACTTTGCTTTACAGAAAAATGGGGATAATTTCACCTTCTGTTGACAGAGTAGTAATCTAGTTTAAGCTAGTTGTCTAGGTGTTTCTCTAGAAAACTGAAAAATTTCTACATTGGAAGATCATGAATCATCCATAATAGTTCAGACAACTACTTAAGGATGGAATACACTGCATATCAAACTGCCTTTTTTTGTTGGATAAAAAAGGTGAAAGAAGAAGTATTTGACTTACTTATAGAAGAAACAACTTCTAGAAACCCAAAACTTAGGTAAGTTAAGTTCATGCTAGTTTTTCCATTAAATTTCTTTCTGAAAACTATAATGATTTTGAACAAATAATGAACTCAAAATTAAGTGTCTTTTCTCTAACAGTATTATGGTTTTCCTTAAATATCAGCAGATTTGCATTAGACCAAAATCTTGGCAGCATTTCTTGACTGATTTAGATGCCCCCCCCTAGTCTTGAAACAGAAAGTTATTTCCTCATTTTCTGATAAAGAAAATGTAAAGTATAATTTTTATAAAGCAACAAATATACTTCCATACCTTTGTTGTTATCCATTCCTCCAACAGCATAAAGTGTCCCAACTGTAGATTTTCTAGGCTTAGTTCTTGGGCTTTGCATGAGAGTCCTTCTCTCTGGTAAAAGATGGTATTTCATGGCTTCCAGAATAAGCTTCTGGCATTCTAGGTCATCCTTAAAAAGTGCATGGTTTTCCAGATCAGCCAATATCTGTGAATGAAATGAAGGTGAATAAAAAAATGCTAGAAATTCCTAGAAAAGCAAGACCATGCAATGAGAGAAGATCACAAATGGATGTTGTAAGTATATCACTTCATTGTAGAATACATAGAATACATGCTTTTGCAGGGCCTTTTTTTTGGGGGGAGGGAAGAGAGCAGGGAGAGAAAAAAGTAAATAGTTAATTGATTTTAAAAAGATTTTAAGAGCACTGTTTCACCGGCCCATAAGAATACCATCTTACTACTCTCTTACTGAAGGCATTGAAGAAAACTAAGTGCCCTCTTGTAGGCTGACTTATTTTTAACGGTTTCCAAAGTAACACTAAAAGGACCGAGAAAGCAACTCCTTGCAGTAACATCCTTTATTTCTAAAAGCAAACCAAAACAACCCCCACAACAACTACTACAAAACAAGACATTAACAACAACCATATGAAAGAACTTGCTTATGCAAGTTTTGAACCTGTTGTTTTGCTGTATTATGGGCAAAATAAAGGACTAATGACACAGATAATGTAACTATCTTTACAATTTGCTTAAAAACTGCAATCAAAACTTACAAAAACAGATGCTCAGTGCATATAGCTGAAAGAATATTGCACTTCCAAAGATTAAGGCTGCAAGTTGCAAATGTTAAGTGTTTAATTTACCTGCCTGCATGTACAGATCTACCAGCTTTTGAGATGTTATAAATCACCCTCTAAGTTTTCAAGATCCCACTGAACTAAGCAACCCAGGCTAACCTCACAGCTGACCTGTTTTTGAGCAGAAGGCTGGACTACAAACCTCATGAGGTCCACTCCCACCTGAATGATTCCACAATCTCACTGTCAGGGCAGAAGAGCATAGTGCTTATGCAGATTTTGTGCCATATCTGCCAGACCTATGTAGATATCTCAGATACACTAGGGCATCCAAATTCAATCAAACTCTCAATGGTCATGTTTAGGCAATTGAGTGTTACATCTACATGCTGATCCCTCTATTCTCTTGACTATCACATTAGAGAGGGTTTATCTGTATAGTGAGGTAAATTTCTAGATCTCAAGAGAACATCTATCTGAGAGACCAAATCATTTGCAGAGAAGCAGCTGAAGGCCAGGAAGCAGGTGAAATTAGTTCCTGGAGTCTGAGGATGTGTCTCTGTACAGACACATATATGCAAACATAAGCAAACTGTATTGCAGCTGCCTCAAAGTAGGAAGCTACATTCCTTGTAAGAACTCTCAGCCGTTTCACCTGGACTCCAATGGCTGCTGAAGAACATTTGAATGTCCTCTGTCAATCTTTCAGCCTTTGGCAGATGTTGTTCTGTGACATGTAAACCACAAACAGCTTACACCTGTACACAGTTGTATCCTGCTTCTGATTTTAGGAGTCAATAGATGAGTCTGTTCAGGTTCAAAAAAAGGTAATACATGCTACAGTATCTCAACTGGTGGTCCAGAACTCTTTTGCATGGCTGATGATCTAACAGATAATAGATATGCTTAATAAAAGAAGTGAACTGAGAAGCTCATCTAGCCTAGATAAAATATGTCTCCAAATGTGGCTGTATGTCAATGTCTGGGGAGAAAATAATAATATTATCAAATATAGAGTAATTTACCTTAAAATTCCCCCAGTGTTTGACTTTCAGATCAGGGCCATTCTAAGGTGGATCTCTTTTCCATGAAATTTGTGATTCTCAGGCATCTTATCTTCCAATGAGTTCAGTCTTCATTTTCACTCATGTAAATTTGTTGCATCCGCAATGTATCCAGCCTAGCACTCACTGCATAAGAAGGTTTGCCTTCTCCTTTTGCATCAACCCTGCTGTGGGAGACTGGATTCGTATCTCACCAAGTTACGAATTGGGCTGAATCAACCAACCTCTGGGTGTCGGGGCAGGGCTCCAGGCCTCCCGTACGGGGAGTCACCAGCCTGCATGCCAGTGCCCACACAGGAGGCACTTGGCATCAGGACCCACGTCTACCAAAGGGGCTGCTGGGGGTCCCACCCACACCACACCCCTGAAGCCTCTGATTGGTTGCACTGCCTGTCACTCTGGCCTGGAAGGTGCTGAGTGGTCAGTGAGCCAGTTGTCCCACCCAGGGGGAGTGGCCACAGTAGCCAAACCATATGAATAGAGCACAGAAGGGCTGTGGCTGTGCTTTCTTTTCTGTCATCTGCTCGTGTGTGACTGCTCTTGATAGTTATCCAGGTCTCATTCTTTCTTCTCTTAACCTCTTCTGTTCCTTTTTTTCTTTACTCTTTTCTTAATCTCTTCTGTGTAGCATAAAACTGGTGGGCTGTGTTTTACGTAGGTGGTGGGTTATTGGGGTGTGTTGAGTACTTTCTAAAATGTTTCTTCTCTTGATTGTTTGTTATTCCTGTAAACCTTCTGCCAAAATGCTTATTTTCTTACTAAATTAAAAGAAGTCTCTTGGGAAAAAGTCGGTGGACTTTTTATCTGAACTCAAGATATCAAAGAACTAAAGACTCTGTAAAAGTTTTGGGTGGAATCTCTTGAGAGTCTTATACATAAACCACCTGAGCAGTGTGTGGCTTAAACCTCGGGCTTAACACCTGGCTCATGTTGCTTGTATTTTGTTTTTATTCACTTTATTTCATATATTTCTTTCTTTTAGTAGCCCTTAGTTCTTCTCTTGAAGGAGAAGATGAATAACTGATGTACCAAGTTTCTTAGAATATTCTAGACTTCTATTTCCTGTTAGGCAAGTATTTTCATGACTGAGGAACCTCAGTTTTGTTAATTGTTACTTAAATGAAAGAAGGGTCATATCTTTTATCACCCTTGTTGGTTTTTGCTGAACCTTTCACTTTTGTTGGATTCTTCTTGTGAAGGGATCATAACTGCACACATTATTAACCATGAACTTTCATGTTGCACAATGATGTGCTCTACTTTCTTTTACCTTTTCTAATAACTTGCAACTTTTGATTTTGAATTTTTGACTCCTGCAGATCTACTGACTACAAAGTCAGAAGCTGACTTTTCCAGAAATTTCTATTTTATAGACCCAAAATCTTACTCCTTAATGAAAGTGGCCAATCCACAACCTATGGTTTTGAATTTGAACTTAATGCTTGACTTTGTTTGTTTTAATAATTCTTTGTTTTCCAGACAGATTATATTAAATTTATCTACATTAAAATTGGAAAAATGCAAAAGTTATTATGAATTCTAGAGGATTTTAATTCTAGGGATTTAAATTCTACTTACATCTTGGGTTCTTGTGGGCCATGGGGAGGTCAGTAGAATTTCTTGTATCTGGAAAATTTGGTTCTATTATGAAATTGCGGAGCTAAATCTCCTCTAACTTGAGAGGACAATGTATTCCAGTGGAAGACTGGGTATTTAATTCTTTTCTGTTCTAATACAAATTCCACAAGTTGTAGCCGAAGGATTTTTTTTTTTTTTAATGTATTTCTGTGTAATTAAGGCTGACTGACTGAATTAGCAAGACTGTCCCCCCGCCATGGGTTACTCACGAGTGAGAACCTGTGGATAGTTTGAGTCACACTAATATTCAGTGATGTTCCAGGCAAACATGGATGAAATACAGTTGACATTATTACAGCATTAGCGTCTAGTTAGCAAGATTTGTAGTTTTAAGCTGTGTATTGTGTATTGAAAACCTCTGGTACATTTAAGGTGCCAGTACACATCATGTTTCATTCAGCCCAACTTCCTGAATATCTGGTACCTTAAAATATCCATATAATAAAAGAGAAAAACAGTTGGGGTATGAAAAAAAAAAAAAAGGGGGGGGAGAGAAAAAGAGAAAGTAGAAAACAATGTGAAAAGGTACAAATAGTCCTTACCACAAAGTAATTGAACTAGTTTTAGGGAGGAGGAATAAGACTAAAAGTGTGACAATTTAGAATAGCAATACACAAAGCCCCTCGAATTTGTTAGGAAGCATTTCTTTACAGAAAGGTTTCCGAGAGAGGTGCCCCAAGCATGGCAGTGCTTAAGAAATACTTGAACAATGCCCTTAATAACATGGTTTAACTTTTGGTCAGACCTGAAGTGGTCAGTTGGACTACATGATATCTGTCGATCACTTCCAGCTGAACTGTTCTGTTCTGCTATAATCTCTTGCAAAAGGAACAGGTAAACCATAGGCTTGCAAGCCATTAGTTTGCACAAGGTCTGCATAAATAATAAATATCTTCACCACAGTAATCCTAATAGTAATGTTTTTGCCTTAGATGTGAAAGGAAATGCTCCAATGAATGTATGCTATGCCACTAATATACAATATAGAAGCCTAACCAAACATTTTTTTATCACTAAAACTATGGACTAAACACAATAATGTTATTAGTTAAGATACAAGAATCTTAAAAGAATGAAAATAAGAAAACAGAGAGCTGTGTTCCTTGATGAGAATATTTTCAGAAAACATCACTGAACATGGTCCATGTTAATAGCTTTATTTAAATGTTTTCAAATAGATTATGCACCAATGACAAATGATCCCATAATCATGAAAGCAAAAATAAATGTAAGGAAAAAAAAGATGAGATACAAAGGCATTGAAATATCAGTATATTTTGAGGAATTCAAATATCTTTCAGGGTCTCTGAATAAATTGCTTTCCATGTACCAAGCCTGAAATAATGTATCAACAAATGAAGGCATGAGGCTGAAGTTTTTCTCCCAATAAATAATAAATGGCTCATGTGCTTTCTTTCATTTAGGTAGATTAGATTTTTGAAAACTGTCATATCCACTTTCTATGTCTCCTGGACCAAGCACTTTTCTCATCTTACATGGAAAATGAGATATATAAGTCCCTTCATATATTCTCCAAAACTATATTTGCTATTATTTTCTTATAAAACAACAGAATATGCATGATTACTGTATTAAGACACTAAAAAAAAAAAAAATTTGCAACAGCAGCACTGACTGGAAAGACATGAAAAATATTGAAATTGGCTAATATGAATTCAGTCTCAGGGAGATGTTACAGAAAATATGTTAAATTGAATCTGCTGTTCCTTTAAATTTTTCACAACTCCATTCTGTTTTTTTCCTAACATATCTTTTCAACTAATTTGTTTCTCCTGTTCTACACACTCCAAGGCCATATTCTTTGGACGACAGACATTCATTAAGAGATAGTCAACATCATATACAAAATTATTGTATATTGAAGTCTTACTCCTTAGAAACACACTTGCCTGGGACTAGATAATTTTAACAAGACGAAAGCCTATTTTGGAAAATCAGGTTCACTAAACAGGCCTTAGTACTATGGTCAGATTAAAACAATGTGTATTTCCATCTGAGATGGAAGTATTTTTAGGCTGAAGGCTCAAGATGCTGGGTTGTCAAGAGTTTTGTTAAAACAGTATGAGGCACAGACAGAACATTAATAGACACATAACAAAAAAACCCCCAAAAAACCCCAAACAAACAAACAAAAAGAAACAACCTTGAAAACATTCTTGAACTTTGATAACAAGTTTTTTTTTTTTTTTTAAAAAAACAGGAAAGTGGCCAGCTCTCAGTCTGCTATTATTAATCAAAACAGCATTTACTTAAAATTTCATCAGTAAGTGCTTTAAAGTGTATACTAGTCTCTGATCTAACATAAATGATCTTCATACCTAATTATACCTAATTTCATGATATTAAATATCAAGATTCTATTCTCTTCACTTAAAGTCGGTGAGTGTTTTCACACTGACTGTAATGGCATTAAATAAAATATAGCTTTTCTATATGGTTTAACACTTACTATTAATAAGCTAAACTCAGTACAAGAACAGTAGAATAATAACAGGATTTTTTTTCAGTATTTCTTAATCCACATTGAGCATAAAGAAAATTGAGTCTGTTGTTAGAGTCCAATTAATTTTCAGATTTATTAACCTTCCCTAGCATGTAGAGGGAAAACACAACCCTCAGGAATGTATTTAAGATATTATTTTTAACAGCTTTCCAAAGAGTGTATCCTTATCATCTTGCCACCCATGATATCACTGGAATGGCTGTGAAACTTCAAATTATCAAGAAACTAAAAGCAATCATTTTGTTTGCTAGAAGGTGAACAGGTAACAGCAGATAAGAAGGCTGAGGTATTTAAGTGTTTTGCCTCAGACTTCAATGGCAACCTCTTTTCCCATACTTCTCACGTGGATGGACAGGGTGGGGACTGGGGGAACAAAGTCCCTGCCATTTTAGGCAAGGATCAATGACCACCTGAGGAACCTAAATGTGAACAAGTCTGACAGACCCAATGAAATGCATTCCAGAGGTCCTGAAGAAATTGGCTGATGTAGTTCCCAAGCCCTTTTCTGTGATATTCAAAAAGTCATGGTAGTCAGGGGAAGTCCTAGGTGACTGGAAAAAGGGAAACATCTTTAAAAAGGGAAGAAGGGATGGCATTTGGAACTAACAACTTGTCAGTATCACCTCTGTCCCTGGGAAGATCATGGAATAGATCCTTCTAGAAGCTCTGCTAAGGCACATGGAGGTCAGGTAGGTGATTTGAGACAACCAGCACAGCTCCACCAATGGAAAATCCTGTATGACCAAACTAGTGGTTTCCTTTGATGGAGTGACTGCATCAGTACATAAGGGAAGACCTACAGATGTGATTTATCTGGACTTCTGTAAAGTGTTTGATATGGTCCCCCACAACATCCTTTTCTCCAAATTGGGAGTGATGGATTTGATGGGTGGACTGTTAGGTGGATTAGAAACTGGTTCAATGGTTGCATCTAGAGCCAAAGGTCCAGATGGACATCAGTGATGAGTGGTGTCCCTCAGGGGTCCATATTGAGATCAATGTTATTTAATATTTCCTGTAATGACATAGAGGGATTGAATGCACCCTCAGCAAGTTTGCAGATGACACCAAACTGAGTGGTGGGGTTGACACACCTAAAGGATGGGACGGCAAACCTGAAGAGAAACCCAGACAAGCTCAAGAAGTGGGCATATGGGAATCTCAAACAGTTTAGAAAGACCAAGTGCAAGGTGCTGCACCTGGGTTGGGGCATTCTCCAGTATTAATACAGGCTGGGGGATGAACAGATGGGGAGCAGCCCTTCTGAGAAGCAGTTGGGGGGTGGTGGTGAGTGAGAGGCTGGACATGAGCTGGCAATGTGCTGAGAGCCCAGAAAGCCAGTCATATCCTGGGCTGCATCAGAAGCAGTGTGGGCAGCAGATTGAGGTCCCTCTACTCTGCTCCGGTGAGACTCCCACCTGGAGCGTTGCATCCAGCTCTGGGGTTTCCAGCACAGGAAAGGCATGGACTTGTGTGAGTCCAGAGTAGGGCCACCAAGCTTATCAGAGGGTGGAGCACTTCTCCTATGAGGAATGGCAGAGTTGGGATTGCTCATCCTGATAAAAAGAAGGCTTCAGAGTTACCCAATTGCAGCCTCCTGGTACCTGAAGGGAACTTACAGGAAAGATGGGGCAAGACTTTTTACTGTAGCAACAGGACAAGGGGAAATGGGTTCAAATTAAAAGAGTAGATTTAGATTAGGTGTTGTAAAAAAATTCTTTACTGTGAGGGTGGCAAGGCGCTTGAACAGGTTGCCTAGAGAATTTCTGGATGCCTTATGCCTGGAAGCATTCAAGGCCAGGCTAGATGGGGCTCTGAGCAACCTGGCCTAGTTGAAGGTGTCGCTGCCCATGGCAGATGGGTTGGAACTCGATGATTTCCAATGTCCCCTTCCAATCCAAGCCATTCTCTGATTCTGCAGTAAGGGTTTCTGGGTGTTTGTGTGTGCCTGTTCTGGTTATGATGCAAGTAATGTTGCTAAATAATGAAACAAAGCAAATTCCTAAAGAGTTAACTTAGAACACTGAAATGCAGGCTTCGTGTTCTCTTTGCTTCAAGAATGTAGTTCTTGACTAGAGATAGAAGCCAGGTGCTGAGAACTAGTTAAATAAGGAATAATATCCAACATGGAAGATGCTTACAAACCACAGAATTTGTATACTTAGCCAAAAAAGGAGACAGCACAAGTAAAGAATGAATGCATTTAGTCAAATATATGTCAAAAATGAATATTTAGCAAAATAAAGTAGGAATGCAAAGGAGATAAGGTGCAGAATGAAAGTCTGAGCCCTCAAGTCTTGCCAAGTTCACCAGCATGGATCAGCAGAACAAAGAAAGTTGAAAAGTTCAACTGAGGAAGAAGAGATAGAAATGACCCCTCGAGGCCAAAGTAACCGGAACGACCACTGAAAAGACACCTCAATAGGTGACTCTGCCTCAGTCTCCGCCTAGTATGAATATTGTAATTAGATGTGGCAATCTTACGAATATGCATATAAAAATGATGTAATCTCTTTTTGAAACTGTATAAATATTATAACCCTGCATTGAAGAATCTGGAGCTCTTTGTCCCGCACGAGCTGGGAGCTCCCCAACATTGCTATGATAAATACCTCCTGCCTAAAGACTAAGACCGGTCTCTGAGCAGTTTTATCATGTCTTTTGGGGCAAGTTTGGCATCAATAAGAACGTTAAAGTATGCTAATAAGCAGTGGTGTTAACCATATTTCAGAACACTAGGCTAATTTTCATTTCATACTGTTAAGATTTTTTACATATTCTTTTTCTGTTCTTATTTTTCCTTTAAAGTGTTTAGTACACTGCTCAGTAGGAAAAAAAATAAAAGACCTGATGACAAATCATATTCAGATTTTAGGCGGGATGATGCCTTCTCATGCAAAATTATTTAATGTACATTTATGACTACTGAACGAAACAGTGTGCTGCCTACACTAACTTAACAGAATACAGGCACAAGAGAGCTAAGAAATCAAATTATCAGTTTTCTCTGCACAAATTTGAAGTACTATTAAGTTACATATACTTTCTAATGCTTAATGGAATTGATGTGAAGGGTCTTTATGGCAACCTTATTATATCAGTAAAGATCAAAGTCCAACAATAATGTTGGCAACTTCTTAGACGGCTACTTCTTTATTCAGAGGTTCCATTCTGTGCCTAGGCTCTTTTAAAGCAAATATTTATTTTGGAGATTTTTCAACTGAGATGCCAGATGTTTCAAGTAAAGAAGTAATAATCCATAAACACCATTCTATCCCAAAATCCTGAGATTTCATGCACCAAGCACAAATAAAAGCTGAACGTCTTTTTTTTTTTTTTTTTCAATTAGAAATTCATCTTGGAAATGAAAAAAAAAAATAAAAATAAAGCAAACAGAAATCTGTGTTCATTTCCAAAAAAAAAACCAATAAAAATACTGTGTCCAAATAATAAAAAACTTTTTTTTGGTCAAAAAGCCTACCTTAACTTACTATAAAAATAACTGAAAAAACCCATCATATTATGTAAAACATACTACTATTCCACTGTCTTTTCCCAGCTGTTAAGATATCAGAACAATAATTTAAAGAAAAATATTAATTCTTCCCTCCTACTCACTATTTTTAGCACACGGGCTGACTTTTGATACACACCATATTTCTTAATCTCCTATAGGCTAAATCCTGTGAGTGAAGGGAAAAAGGAAGAAACTGAAATTGAAACTACTATTTAGAAACCAGAAGTCATAGAAAGCCAGCTGTTTCATGTTGTCTAAATTTCAATGATCTGCTTCAAAATTTTTCTACTCCATAGTTATCTTTCCTTGTTATATCGGGATAATCAATACATTTTTATTAAATCAGGATGCACTTGATCAGGAAATTCAGTTAATAAGGATGTTTCCCTGAAAACCATATTATGTTCAGCTAGCTCTTCCATGGCTATAACATACTTCATTAAGAGAGAATTTTATTTGACATTAAATGAAGATTGATGGGCTTTGTAATATGTGGAAATTCACAGAACTGTCACTTCTCTGGAGATCCGTATCAATGTTACTCCAGCATAGTCAGTTTTAGCATTGATAGAACTTCTCAGACTAGCACTATCCTGAGAATTTTTCATAACTTTTTGTCATCATGTTTGTCATTTTTTCCCAGTTAAAACCCTCAACAAATCCTTTCTCCAAATTACTTTGAACACCATGCTGCAGAGAGCAGGCACATGTCAACTCAGTGAAGCACATTCAGTCTGAAGTCTGGCGTGTCAAGTACTCAAGTCCTGCCAAAAGGAAAGTCGGGTCTAATGAGCACAAAAGGAGGAGTTTTGGTACTGGTAGAATGGCAATGGGTGCACCATGAGACTGCAGAGACTGCAGCCTGCCTTGCTGTTACCCTCAGCTCCCACCTTCCTTCCTTGGGGAGAGTCCCTGCATTTGCTGCTTCCTGATAGATCTCCCCCAGGAGAAATGTGAGAAAAGTTATGAAAGTGATTTGCAGCTATGATCGAGGTGATTTGAAAAATTGACTTGGATGGTATTAAACAAAATTCCATGTACTCTACATAACAGATCATCTGAGAGACGGGATGAGTCCCTTTCTACCCTGTTGAACATGGGTCATCTAGGATGAAATTCAGCCACTGTTAGGGGAAGGGAGGATACCACTTGTCTGGGAAAAAAATGACCACCCTCTCCTTTCCTGCACTCTACTCTGGGAAGAGATTAGAAAGCAATAGAAGAGGCAAAGAACTGCCTCACCAAAACTTTCACAGTAACCTCATACTTCTGAAGAGGCATAGAACAATCACTGGTTATTTAGATAGAGCTTTCTACCTTGTGACAGTGTGAAGTGTGACAATATTTACTTAGTCAGGATGAACTAAACCTCAAATTCTACCACCCTCCTATGTGCCTCAGACACAGTAATTATCCAAAAGGGGACTTGATTAAACAGCACTGGATTCCTACCACAAAAAAACCAAAACAAAACAAAAAAACCCAAAAAAACCCAAAAACAAAAAACCTAAAACCAAAACCAAACAAAAAAAACAAACCAAAAAAACAAAAACAAAACAAAACAAAAAAGTATTTCCTCCAGGACAGATATCAGGGCTATAAAAGTGAACAATGTAAGAAGATACCCCTTGCGTGCCAAAGCTAAATAACAAGCACATGCAAAATTTTTGATCTGTAAGCCAAAAGATAGTTGCTGCCAAGAGGGACAGCATCATTCCTAATTATGCATTATGTGGTCTCCATCTGCCATGTCTATCTATTATGATTGTAATATTGAATGGTCCTTAACAACATATAATTATTCTATACCCTGATTAGTATTAAATTTCGTACCCAATCATTAATTCTATCACAGACAGAAAGCAACTTCCAGTTCTCTAAAAGCTATCCCAGTAGCTAGATGCATTCTCCCTGTGAAAAACCCTAGAGTCCTGTGCCCTTAGAAACTTACATGCCAATGTCATGTGGAACAGAGGATTAGAATTATATTAATAGCATTAATAATTGTAACAGAAGAACAAAAACTTTAAAGTCCTTTAAATGAATTGTGAATAAATGAAATGTGGAATTTTATGGCACATTTCATTTAACAAAGCCCACAAGTCTTTCTTGATCCAAAGTATATCAGAAGTCACACGACAACCTTGATTCAGAGAAGCACATTACCATATGAAAGAAAAATCTGAAAGTTTGCATATTGAATGGTTTTCAAGAGAGATATTTGATTAGCCATCATTGTCCTTTTATGAGTTTTCTTCCATGTACAGATTTGTTATGGTTGGTTGTTGCTGATGATCACAGCAACGAAGCTACCAGGAAAGAATAGAGACTTCTGAAACGTAAGGTCATGATTGTTCTTTGTTCAGATTAAAATGAAAGGAAAATACAGGGTTCATGGAAAATTCTGGAAAGTATAAAAATGCTAATTTGAAACTTTCTATAAAGTTAGTTCTCAGTACACTTTCGAAGTACTACCATGCTTACATTGCTCTAACTGTTAGGACACACTGTGTTTCTATGGATAAAGCTCCAATTAGTAGAATTTTTTATCTGTCTAAAGCTGGTGAAGGTCACTATTCCAACATCATAATATTGGCATATGAATGCAAATATTTCAGTTTCCTAATGAGGTGAAAGGAATACATTTTTGACACTTTGTATTTTCTGTCTATAAAAAAATTGCAAAAATGCCTGTAATATTATTGTAACTTCAGATTTCAACTGAATTAATTGCCATTCTGATTAAAATTATATATAAATACATCCACTTTAAGAAATATCAGTGTTCAGGTTGGATGGGGCTTTGAGCAATCTGGTCTAGTGGCTGACATCTCTGCCCCTGGCAGGAGCAATGAAACTAGGTAGTCTTTAAGGTCACGTCCAGCTCAAACCATTCTGTGATTTTTAAAAAATTACGCAGACTTCCTTGAGAGAGCTGAACTGTTCTGCAACTGGTAACAGATCAGCAGCTGTCATTTAAATGTTTCATAGTAAATTCATCTCGGAGACAG
Source organism: Grallaria varia (assembly GCA_013396735.1). Classification (NCBI taxonomy): domain Eukaryota; kingdom Metazoa; phylum Chordata; class Aves; order Passeriformes; family Formicariidae; genus Grallaria; species Grallaria varia. Next base: position 8,177 of record VWZG01013374.1, on the reverse strand, counting down.
TACATTTTCCAGGGTAATTCTGTCGTGATTGCAAATAGCTTTGTTTGGTTTTTTTTTTTCCAAGAACAGCTTGATGTCATACTTAATTATTTCCACCTAAACTAGGGCTTATAAGCACAAACAACAGTATACTGAGCTAATATTACCAATAGCATACCAAGCAGATCAACTTCTGTATGAATAAACTTGGTCACACATCAATTAATTCAAGATTCTTCCTGAATGAATATATATCTATGTTTTCTCTGAGATTAAAATCATAGTTGATATGAACAAGATCTTTACTTTAGTCTACAGGTATTGAATAGGCATCAGCTATTATTAAAAACATAAATAAAATTTATGACAGATAATTTAAATGCTGATTTCACTAAGAAGTTTTAAACCAGGAATAATAGGTTTCACTGAAACTGTGATTTTATGCTACTATAAATCTTGTTAAAAATTAGCTAGAAAAGAATGAATGTTGTTTTTCATTATCTAGGTAATAAAGCACTGTAACTCTTTTTTTTTCCCCTTGAAGTGATATAAGCTCACTTGTTTTGTTTTGCTTTGCTTGGCTTTGTTTTGTTGTAACTGAAGGTCTCATAAGGCTGAGAAATTAAACAGCATAGCAAAGGTGTTGCCTTTTTTCCTGGAACATGGGAAAGGATTGGCTCAAATAAATTTTATTTTTGACGAAGAGTCTTTTGAATCTAGATTAACACATTCCAGTTGATTCCAAAAGCTGACTATATCAAGTTTTACCAGAAATCATTTTATCTACACAGTGTCACAAAATATGGCAGGAAAATCATACTGAAAATTCTGAAAATGAGTACAATATGGACAGGGAAAACTCAGACTTAGCACTTATTAAGAAGTATGCTGTATCAAATAACTTTTAATTTATCAATTACCAATTAGTATTTACAAATTTTTCAACAGGCCATAAACGTTTTACACATTTTTGGTGATTATCTACCAGGCATTACAAGCAGATTCAATTTAATTTTTTGACTCCCTGACATATACGCAGGAACAAAAGGTCACATTCAAACACACTGTGGGGCTCAAATAGATGTATGCCCAGAACTTTTGCTTCCCTTATTAAATCGTCTTCATTTCAGTCTATGAGTTTTCTCACTTTTACTCTTCTGATTCTCTCTCCCATCCTACCAGGGGTGGGGGGTGAGCAAGCAGCTGTGTGGGGCTGAGCTGCTGCCAAGGGTACTGCATAGTTTTTGTGTGAAGGTGAGGTGCTTACGTGCTTGTAAAAGTGGATACAATTATATCAGAATCTAGAATTCTCCAATACTATGGGTTAGCTCTAAATTAATTTTCTTCCTTTTTTCAAGGTAAAAATGAAAGATAATTATGAAACTAATTATAGAAAAGTAAGGGAATTAAAAAAGCAAGGGAATTAAAGTATGGCGTCTTTCATTATCACCTTAATTTTTGCTCATGCAACATTAAGTAAATATTCTGTTTAACATCTATTCTTGAAAAGAACAGATGCAAGTAAGAGAGCATTATGGCTTTCTTGGCAATGAAAACATTCAAAAATTGTTACCTCTTAAACATTGAGATCACAAGGTCTCAAATCGATCATATACAGAGCTGAAGTTTAAGCTCCATTTCTAAATCTGATTTTATCCATATGAACCTTAGCAATATTACTTAAAGACGTTTTTGTTTTGCTAGGAGTTGAATGAATTGAGCTAAATCCAACATGATCATCTGCTTTACTCACTTGACTTGTAATCAGGGGCCTGAAATTGAATTTTTTTTTAAAAAGCTTACACCTAATTTATAATTTTGAGTTTTTACTTACTCTTAAAACAACCATTTAAATACATTGTTTTAGAAATAAAATAATGAAAAATATCTACAATTAATAAGTTCCCAAATTTTGCATGTCTTACTTTCTTTTGTTTTCTACCATCTCCTTTTAGCTCATTGAACATTCTGAATCTGTTTGGAATTCTTTTTTTCTTACTCATGTTTAATTAATGATTTCATTAAAGTTGTTTTAGCTCAGAGATTTCCAGGTACTTTTCTGTAGTAACACAAATATTCAGTACATGAAATTCAATATTTGTGTTGTTTATGGACTAAATTATTCATAATGTGTTAGTCAAGCCAGCTGCTCAATCAATGCAAGAAGAAAGACCACACTAAATCCCTCAGATTTCTGGATTCTCAGAGAAAGATTATTTTCTTCTCAGCAATAAGATGCAGCAGACTTAAGGATCTTTAAGAAACTCTAGACCAGTTCTTCCTTGAAACATTTGGCTAATCATTTCTATTATGAATAATCTACATTGGGATTTACTGCTTAGACACCACATACTTTCATTAGTCTGCAAGTCTGTGATCTGTGCATGCATGCAGGTGATAATATATTACAAAGAGCTCAGTCACATGGTAGTAATAGTGAATGGTCTTGGATTGAGATTTTGGAAAAAAACTAATTGTGTTTTCTGTCTAAAAACTGAATTCTAACATCTACTAAGCTTTTAGTTTTGGTTATCATAGTCACTGGAAGAGGAAATATGTTCTATTTTTAATTGATTTGCCATTTTTCTCTTTCACACACACATTATAAATAATTTCATATTCAGAAGAAATTTTAAACTGGCTTTCTACCACTCAGTTACAAGGCTGAGACCTCCCCCTTTCTCCCCCACACCAAGGTACAAAACTCAAACCAAAAAAAGAGTACAGTATAGTTGAAGTTTGTTTTCCTTAACCTGTCATAAAATTACCCTAATGAATGTATTAGAGAAAGAATAAGCCACGTACGCACACATTCCCTGAGGCTGTACATTTGATACAGAAATGAAGAAACTGACTTTCCCCTCCGCTCCTCTTGAATAAACTAAGCAATGGAATTGGAATATTCATTGGTAGCATCTGTAGCAAGTAATCAAACTGTGATGTTGAAATCACTTTCACAACATTAACTCTTCTCCAAAGCTTATGATTTAAGGAGCACATTTATTAAAATCTTCAGTATTATTGCCCATAAGAGGGCCATTTTTATTTTTGGTAACACTGTTCAAACATTAACTTAATTTGTAAATATTCCCACACTTTTTTGGCATGGATACTGGCTTTTGTTGAACTACCAGTATTACCAGGTCTATCTTTGAAACTGGTACTAATTTGACTGATTTACTTATCACTCATTATTAATGATTCAGTTTAGGAAGACAGCCCCTTCTTAAAGTAATTATTTATTTAGTATTTATTTAGATGAAGTTACGGCAGATGGTTGTCTCTTAGACGGCCTTGGAATTCTTTCTTCTCTACTCTTTGAGGAAAAAAATTAAGATCATTATTCTGAGAACCATATATATTTTGCATTAGTGTTAAAATACTACATAAGAAATAAGAAAGGTTCTAGAGGTCAAATTGCATTCAAAAGGAAGTTGAAAAAAAAAACTTAAAAAAAAAGAGGAAATATAAAAAATACCCTAACACTAGAACAACAAAATGGTTGGCATTTGACAAAATGTTTTTATTGTCTGGTCTCCTTTGGTTTAAAGGCAGGTATCTTTATTTGAAGCTCTTATTTATCATTTTCTTCTGAAAGTGATAAATCAAAAGATTAGGTAAAAGCATGAAAGATGCTAACAAATAGAACATAAATGTTATTCAGTCAATAGAAACTAACAGGTTATACTTAAAAATTACTAGAAATTACTGCCTTTTTATTTTTAGCTGTAGTTACCTGTTAACTGCAGCTAGGTGTAATCTACCAAAATTGATGTAATTTTCATAAAACTTATGTAAGAAAATAAATACAAAGAAATGGACCATAAAAGAAGCCTTTTCTTTTCTCCATAAACAATCTTCTCATTCAAATATGATCTTCAGGTCCTAGAAGTAGGCAAAAAGGATGGATAAGAAAACCTCACATAGAAGTGGAACTGTTTATTTTAGCACCTTTTCCAGACAGTTATTTCATGTTTAAAGGTTACAAATACGAAGAATTTGCTAAGGACATATGTAATCTCTGACATGCTGACCATTCAACTAGCACTAGAAAAGAAAATGTTACTCATTATGTGCTTTTCTATTATGTTGAATCAATTTAAGGGAGAAGAAAGAATGCAGAAAACTGCACTACACTGCAAAAATAGGGACTTCATGTTATGGAGCCTAAGTCCAACCAATCTCTTAGACCTCCTTTTTTTCTTTCTTTTTTACTTAAAGGGACAGATTTCAATGATGTCAACAACAATAATGATTTATGCTTTTAAAACTACCTGTTGTTAAGAATTGTTGAGAGCAATGATTGATCTTTGCCTTCACTACTTTCAATGACTTATGTTTACATGACCTCTGGAGGCATGATTTACGACACACCAAAAATTAGCTGCAAAACTTGCCATATAGATATATATTTTAATCTTTGCTAGGGTCAGCTCTTACATGTTACTATCCTCACAAGCTAAATACTTGAAAACGATCTTAGATACCTCTACACTAAATTACAGAAATCACTACTGATCTGGTTGAGCACACCCTCAGCAAGTTTGTTGATGACACCAAAATGCAAGGGTTGGCTTATAGTGACTGAGAAGGTTGTGCTGCCATCCAGAGGAACATCAATAGGCTGGATAAAGGTGCTGGCATGAACGTCATGAAGTTCACCAAGAACAAGTCCTGCACCTAAGGAGGCACAACTTCAAACATCAGTGTATTCTGGGAAATATTATATTTTCATAAAATAATTGTTCTAATTTTTTGTCACTGCAGAATTAATTTAAGAAAGACAAGGTTTGTATTTTTGATGCATTGTTATAATTCCCCAATTACTTAATGACCACATGCAAAAGCAATTTGTGAAAATAGATTCTTCCGCTAAACATCAATAACCCAAATATATTTAGCAGCAAATGTTATGCTCCATATATCATGAGTCACTGAATAAAAAGTCAGGTAAGTCGTCTGTGTGACAGATAAAGAAATAGTATTAAAGAATCAGGATGTCACGACTTTTTATTTGAATAGCACCTTGTGACAGCTTCAAAGCATTCACTGATACTTTATTGATATTTACTGGTATTCACTAAACTTTACTGATATAAAAATTCATTTGGAATTGAATGTCACACATAACTATCTTGAATAGTTATCATTTTCACAGTTTATAAATGCTCACATTGCTTATCTACACAAGAAATGCCAGCCATATTGAGAGGACTTCTGGACAATTTTAGAATTAGCTAAAAGATAAAAAAGCCAACCAACCAACCAAAAAACCCCTTTGGATTGTATCTGCACACTGCATTGAACTATTATATATCTTTATTCAGATAAAGTATCAGCTGATAAGCTACATCCACCGGCAGAGAGGATGCTATAAAAAAAGTTAATAAATCAGCTTTACTGTATGATCTATCCAAGAAAAGTAGAGAAAAAACAGCTTATCTTGTTTGTACTGACTCTACTCAACTAATTATCACTTCACAGACAACTGAAATTTCGTGCCCAAATTTCCCCTACAATGAAAAGTCAATAGGGGAATATGGAGATCATCCTAGAAGCTTCCCTGAAATCTCATTTTTTATGGACTGGGAATTTATTAGTTCTTTAGTTATCTTTTATTTACTTGAAATTAACATATATATTACTTTGAAAATATTATCAAACTTCCTCACATTCCTAAATTTATATTATTATGATAGAGGCTGACATTCAAATTGAGTAATTACTTCATCCACTTGCACAAACCCTGAACATTTAGCAGCATTTGAGATGCCATATGGTGCCTAGGAATCCACACAGGCCCAGTAAATATGGCACTGGATTTATGACGGAATGCTTCCAGAAAATCTGCTGGGAGCCAGACAGCATGATCATCCACAGAACCTCTCAAATCAGCACACAGGTTTGTTCCTGTGGGTTGGAAAGTGCACTAGCTCTTCAATGCCTGTAGTGGAAGGTTAGGAATCTAGCTGATGCAGAGAAGCCTACACACATAAGATGAATACGAAGCTGTATCATACCTTCAGTCTTTTCAGATTCAAGTTGTAATCTCCTGGTATGTAATTAATTTAGAAAGAACTGATAGTATTCACAAAATGAGGATGACTGAATATACACACATACTTAGCATTTACCTCAGACCAGTAGGTAAAAACAACTCTAAAAATCCTAGAACTCGTCAGGTGTGAGTTCTTATAAACTGCACTCCTTTAGTGATGCTAGAGGTGGTTAGAGAACTCTTAAAGCTTCTCGTTTCATATTATCGATCACACGGCTCTGAAGGAAAAATTTAAAGTTTGACTGACATAGAATGATACCCTCCATTTCTGCTAAGCAAAAGAACCTTCAGTTGTTTCATCTAGATCAATATATATTGAAAAGGTGAGAACTCGATGATCCTAAGTCTGAAGACTGCCTGGTTAATTGTTTTTTTTGTTTTTAGCGTTACAGAGAAATACTTTGTTGCCAAATGCCAGCTGAGCTGTGGAAGGAATTTACAAATTTACCTCATAACTTCAGTTATCCCAGCTAGAATTTAAATGGTTTCTACTGCATTACTCCGCGAACGAAGATTTGGGAAGGGCTCTACCCATGCTTGCTGCAAGCGCACTGATGGCTAAAAAGGCCGATGTGAGATAGGCAAGTCCGGTTGCAAAAGGCACAGCAGAAAGTCTCCATAGGCGGTGTTTGTGAGGCACGGTTCTTTCTGCGTTGTCTTTTCTCCTCCAGACTGATTCTGTGTGCATTCTCAAAGGAATCAGCAGCGTTTTGGATTGTGTGTCACCATGCCTCCCAATTGGAGGCCAGAGTGGACCACTGATGGTAGTCAATATGGCCAGGGTGGAGGTATTGTTTCAGGGAGTCCTTGTATCTCCTCTTCGGGGCTCCTCTCTTGCAGCAGCCGGTGGCAAGTTCACCATAGAGCACGATCTTAGGGAGGCGGTGATCCTCCATCCTGGAGACGTGCCCTGCCCAGCGCAGCTGCGTTCTCAGCAGCATGGCCTCAATGCTGGTGACTGCTGCCTGTTCAAGGACAGACACATTGGT
>VWZG01013370.1:15999-77181 GCA_013396735.1 Grallaria varia | reverse complement strand
ATTCCTATTTATTAAAAATTATTAGTAGGCCAAATTGACAGGCTTCTGCAAAGTAGACTGCCCCTTCCTAGTGAAAGAAAACTTTCCTCATGGGTTGAATTTTTTAAAAACTATGAACAAAAGTATTGAAATAAATCTGAATTTCGATATAGAAATATTTTGAAGATAAATCCATGATCCAATTACGTAATCTAAAAGAATGCAGCTAATGAGTAGGAAAAGTCTGAATTTTCTTATAGAATGAGACTTAACTATATTAGTATGATTGGACCTAAATTAAATTCTGATTAATTTCAGGCAGAAAATGAAATTTTCATAGCCAATATTAAATAAACTAAATAAAGATAAAAGAAATATTACATCCAAAATGCACCAATTTCATTGTAGCTGCTGACAACACCTAGATCTGATTGTTGGTAGATTTTTTTTCTTAAAAGAATATAAACAAAACCATACACATATACATTATATATATGGAAAAATAATCTCCAATGGCATGCAAAGGATAGGATGTGACTTTTTTTTCTCCAGTGTACTTTTTAAAATGAAAATAAGATAAATGACTATTGATAGAGGACAATAAGAAGAGGAATGATCAAAAATCAATTACAAAATGAAGAGATATAAGTAAAATTGTTAAAAATAAGAAAAGCAAAACACCAAACAAGTAACCAAAAACACCTATGAAACGAGAAAATTCTAATTAAGAAAAGGAAAAGCTAAATAAGAAAAGAAAAATGCATCCTAGGGAGAAGTGAAAACAGAAAAAAAAAATAAAATAAATAAAATTTGAAAATGGGGCTTTTTAAATTTAATAGGTGCTGAATTTCCATATTTGCACAATAAATCTTTCATTAAAGCAAATACCAAAAAAGTTCTGAAAATCTGTTGATGTTTTCCTATTAGAAATTTTGAAATTCAATCATCGTGTTCTCACAGGTATGTATATATTAGATATAATGCCAGATGGTGTTCACATGTTGCGGAAAATAGAAAGGTTTATTTCAATTGCATTTTATGCCAAAGGACATTTTAGTTTCAGATGTATGAATTTTCAATTAGCAAATTTTTAAAAAGTCAATGAAATTTTTTATTTTTAATTAAAAAGTGTTCTGTACAGAGCACATTAAAAAATTACAACAAATTCATGTTTAAAGATTGACTCATTTTAATGTTATATTCAAATCCAATAAATTACTCAAAGAAAACTGAATTTTAAAAAACTATTACAAGTATTTTCCAGAGAATGGCACTAAGCACAGTACAATCTTGTTAAATGACTTATACTGAAAAAAACAAGTTGCCCTTGTAAAACCCTTGTCTATTTAATATTAAAAACTCTTCTTTAACATAAAAATAAAATGCAGGTGAAACTACACTGCTAAATGTCATGCTGGGTGGTGAGGCTTTATACAGCTACTTTTAGAACAGCACAATGTCCGTCACTGGCAAATTCACAGCCTCACTTAGTGAAGAACATAACACAGACATTTAGTGAAAAGGTGAAATATTCAAAAAAATATATTAGAACATTTTTTACTTGCTAACTTACCCCTGTTGTTTGCTGTCAAAAATGTAGCAGAAAGAAAAGCTGCTGTTCTGAAAGACAACACTTAATGAGAGACTGTGGTACTGACCTTGCTGTTCTGATTCCTGATGTTCTGATGGTCTCATGTTTTGCTTAAGCCAAAAGCTATTCCTCTGAGACTGACTTTCCTAACAGAGAGCCTTGCATCCGAAAATCGAGGAAGTCTATCAGTTTTCAAAGTTGTTTTGAAGGGTGTGCTTTGAGGACCTCAAAGGTGCTGCAGTTTGCATTTATTCAACCGATAGGAACACGGAGATCTGGTGAGCCGTGCTTTTCAGCACATCAAGCACACAGAGAAAGGATATGAGTGCTTTGACACAGAAAATCTGTTCTAAACCATGGTGAAGAGCAAGCTGCCTGGGAAACAATGATCCCAAAGCCACATTCTTCAAGATATTTTTCCAGAGGTAAAAAAGGCCTCAATATCTGTATATCAGAGCCCTTGACACTCAAGCTGTCAGTGGCAGTACACCATGTCTTGAGCTGAGGGGAAGTTAATTCCAGAAGATTTTTCAGAGTCAGACTAGTATCTTGAAATCCAGGGGTACATATGTAAAAGAAGATGTAATGATTCAAAACATCAGGAGAAAGAACATCTCTGTGGTATTTTTTAGAGAAGTGTTGCTGCCTGAAAACAAGTGCAGGGGGAGACTTGCAACATTTAATTGATCTTGACACTGAAACACTCAACATCCAATCTGTGAGCTTTACTCTTGGCATGTAAACCCCTTCTTTGAGAACATATGTAAACCCTTTTCACCAAATGATCATGGGGAAATGAGATCTAATTTCATTTCATTATCTCCTAGTATAAACTATAAATGACTGGTTCCTATTTTTTTTTTTTTTTTGAGACAGTACCTGTTTGGTTGAAACAAAGAGAGAGAGATTGGCAAAGAATGACTAAAAATGTCAAAAGAATAGTTCAAGATAACACAGGCAGGAAAAGTGTACACAGATCAGCAGAATAAAGTTTAAGTCTGCTAAGCTGCATCAGGTTTCAGGTCATCTAAATTTTTGAGTGCTAACAAAGAATTCCCACAGACACCTGAGAATCATGTTAAGGAATCAATACAAAATATGAGAAAGTAAAGAGTTAGACAAAATTTTCTATAAATTCAAACTCATGATAAATAATCTTTATCACAAGTGTATACAAATAATTACCATGTCTTGAGTTCTTGTGATATCTATTTACCATACTGGAGTCAATGAGGTCATGTTAGGGACAAATCAGGCCTTGAGAGTATATCCAATTGGTTGGTGCTAGGGTAAATTCCTGGTTTAAAATATTTATATTAGGAAAAAAAATTATACCATCACTCACCAGTCTTGAATATATAACTAATTTGTCAGTGTTAGGTCAAGTTCTAGGATTACAGTACTTCTATTAAACCTAAAATACGTCTCAAGGCAGAATTCATCCCTCATTTTCCATTATCAGCATCACTGGGTTTACTGACCATGAATGAATTTGCCCAGTGCTCTTACTCATGTAAATTTTAATAATTGTCTTCTAACAGGTACAGCTGAGAAAGTGACCTGTTGTTCACTGATGTTGAATGATGTCACTTAGGCAGAATCAACTATTGTGCTCATCCAAAATTAGAATAATTTATTGAATTAAAACAACTCTAACCAAAAAATTCAAATTTAGATAGTCTTCCAGATTATTTTCCATTATGAGCGCCAACTTAGACATAAAAAATTGAATTTCATATAATTTTTAATTCAAAATAAATATAAACTTAATTTTATTGATATCCTTGTGAAAAAAAAAAACAAAAACAGTAACAACAAAAAGCTGTAAGCAATTCAGGCCATGTTTAATTCAGCTCTACTGTTAGCAAACAGCAAGGCAACCAAACTAATGAATGAATTATCCCTGAAATAAGTAGAATTTCTCAGATTAAGCAGTATAGCAGTTTTCTAAGTTTAGAAACACTTGAAAGTCACCTTCTTGATATGCTTTATGTAGCTGAACCAAGGTTAACATGGAAGTGCCTTCTTTTGGTTTGGGTTTGTTTGCTTTATCAGTGTTTCTATGAGAACTTTACCAGTGTGACCCAGCAACAAACCTTCCAGACAAATCCAACATGCATAGTATTCCTTTACATGGATTGAGTTACATTTTCATCACAGATAGGAAGGTGTTATTCTATGACGAAGTGACTCCCATAAAAGCAACCACCAGTCTCTATTCACTGAAGATCAGCTCAGATCAGTCCTGCCTTGCCTTGCCTTGTTGTCCCTTCCCTTCATCTAACTCAAGGCTCTCTCACCTCAGGAACAGCCTTTCTGTCTCCATTCAGCTCACTCCTGTCTCCCATCTTTCCTTCTCCCCTTTCCCTACTGTTTCCTGTTCAAGAATCCTGTAATATGCAATTCCCATTTGTATAACACCAGTCACAGGAGTGTTTATTTAAGATAGCTGAAGATGCAGAAATTAAAAGTTGTTGCTTAGGGAAAATATAAAAGACAAAAAGGCAGATGATGATCCAGTTCCATTGCAGAAAGCTGGAAGACACACCACCATCTGGATTCACAGTCCTCTGTGAAAAACAGCAATAATTTACTGGGAATGACTTCCAAGGGAAAGAGAGTTGTAATTATTCTGGATTAAACTGTTTATAGTATTTAAATTTCTTTTGCAACTTTACCCAATCTTAGCAAGGACTAAAAGGATTGAAATGTTATTTATACCTTGTAAGAATTGTCAAAGAGAATGGCCAGATACATAAACTCAACTCATTTATATGAGGGGCTATTGTTTGCATGTTAGCACACTCTTAGATATTGGAGCATGTACCCATAGGAGAGGGATTGCACAGTCTAGCACTGTGAAAAAACCAGTCCTGTGGTTTGTCTTTATTTACTCTAGTTCCCATGGAAAACCAAATTCCTTTGTCTCATAGACCTAGTACTTTTGAAAGCAGCAGATAGCTATAATACAGAAAAAAATTACTAGCATATAATACAGGAAAGATGCACCAACACAGGCATGTAACAGCTTGTTCTAGAGCAGGACTTTCAAAGAACCACAGCTACTGTAGTCACAGGTGTCAAATTCCTTCCCCTTCCCCCAAAGTGGACAAGAATTGTAAACTATAGGAAGGCAAACCCGTTCACTAACAAAGACTGCACTATACAACTGAAATAGTTATCAATATATCATCTTTCCCACACAAATCATTATTAGGGAGAAATAGAGTCTGCAATATAAATATTACCATATATAACAGGTGATGTGACATAACTTTCATGAATATCTGTTTCATTTGTTCTTTTCTGTAGTGATATTGAGATTAATGTCTGGTGAATGGAAAGGTAAGTAAAGAACATGAGGGAAGCTAAAATGGACCATGATGACTGAGAAAACCAAGAAGAATTTTACTTCTGGAGGAGTTCACTGGGTTTGAAAAAAGCTATGTGTAAGGAGGCAAGCCTTACATGTTCAAGATTTAGGGGCATAGCTTGAGGATAGTTTTCTCCTATAAATTATAATTGTGTTTATTTCATTTTTCATTCATACCATAAATACATGGAATGTGTTATAGTAGATAAGCATATTTCAAGAACGAAAGCTTGAAGATAATTAAATGTATATCTTGAAGCCAGAAATATTAGAAATTGAATTTCCCTGGATTTCTTCAAAAGTAAAATTGGACATGCATAACAAACAAGTTTTGCTTGCAGTGACTAGGCAAATAGTTATAATTAAAGTTTGAGAGTTGTTTTGAGCTATGAAAGCAGGGAGCAAAAGAATGTAAGAATCAAAATATGGCTGAGGAGATAAAATGAGAGGTTTCTCAGTCATCTAAGAAACTATTGTGCAAAGGCAGGAATAAGTCAGTGAAGAATCATAGACTCATTTACAGATTGTTTCTAAAAAATCAAGTCTAGAACAAAAAGAAAAGGGAAAAAATGTGAATACTTGAAACAAAAAAAGAGGAATACTAATGAGGGAAAGCCAAAGAAGTCTGTAGGCATGGAGAATATATTATATTTAGCAGATTATCTACTTTTTTGTTCACAAATCTCTGAGCTCACAAGCCAAAAGTTGAAATGAAACAACTACAACATGCAACTGGTAGCTGTGTTAATCAATTCAGCAGTATAAGCGGGTTATTTAGATAACCTACTCATTCTGTGATTAAAAAAATGTATTGTGTCTTCTCCTTATTTTTCATATCCCAGACCTTGAGAACCGGGATCACTGTACTGGGACTGTCTGGGATGAAGATAATGTTCCCTAGAGAAGCCCATATGTGCTGTGCTTTGCATTTGTGGCTAGAAGGGTGATGATAGCACAACAGTATTTTGGCTATTGCTGAGCAGTGCCTGAAGCATCAAGGCTGTCTCAATGAGTTGTTTATTCAAGATGCAGTCATGAAAATAAAATCATCAAGTTTGGGTGAGTCTTTCGAGCCTGTGCAGTGGATTTTTTAGGTGAGGCGCAGCGTGCGCGGAACTGGCCCCACCCTTTAGTCCTAAGGTTCATCTGCCAGGGCCTAGCAAGCTTGGACAGTGGCAGCAAAGTCCTCAGGATGTAGGTTTAGTTAGAGTGTCCTTCTCTTAGATGGATGGCCTTCCAGGGCTAAGTGAGCTCCATCTGCCCGGGTTTGGAGTTAGAATTGTCCTTCTGCTAGGATGGTTGCCGGGAGGCTGGCGAGCCCATCCTGCCCTTGGACACACTTTGTCTGACCCTTCAGTTGAGACCTGACTAGCATGGGAGACCCTACCAGAGGCACAACCACTGCCAGCATAGCTCACAACCTCATAAGGGCGTGCAAGCTTCTCCCCCACGACAAGGGGGCGTCCGTGGAGAAGCATGAAAATAAAATATATCAATGCTAAAGTCATTAATTTGGGTTTCCCCCCCAAAAAATTGCAATCATCACTGGCTCCCCTATATTCTGAAAAATACTAGAGCTGATGATATTTACTAATATCTGCAGCAAAATTTAAATTACCTGTAAAAAGGAAAAAGAGTTATTTCTGATGAAAAACTCATGAGATTCGATGTTTGTGAATTAACATGAAAGACAGAAGCTAACATTTTATCCTGCTGGAAAACTCCAGGGGCAAAAGGAGTATAGTAATCCTTTTTCATTTAAGTTAAATATATAACCTGAGGGTAACAAGCAGGGATTACTGCTTGCCTGAGGAAAAAACCCGAACAACCAATATGTTAAATGTTATCTCACGGATCACAAGACAGCATTGAAAATATCACTGCAAACTGGAGAAGAAGGCATGGTTCTAGCTGTGGAATTTCTTGTCCTGTTCTGTAAGTACATCAGGGAGAAGTAAATATAAAGCCTCAAAGTATAAGTTAGTACATACAAGGAATTTAATTTCCACAGAAAGATGTCTGAAGTCGAGTCTGAAAAAATCTTAGTGGAAAATTAAAAGAAGGAAGGAAATGGTCTTGTCAAAGAATTCAGAGTTATTAAGGATAATTTTTTATTATATCATTAATTTTTATTAGATTATTATTAAGTATGATTTTCCCTTTATGCTTTTACAGCCTCTGCTGAAAACCAGTAAATGAAGGGAAGGCTAAAAAAAAAAAAAGGTGCAACTTCTTTTTTAAAATGCATTTAAATGCATTTAAACTGCTCAGCAGTTACAGAAAACCCGAAACTATCTCTGCTACAATTAAGGCAATATGTATATATGCAAGCTTAACTTTAGTCTTGCTTTGTAACATACAACAATTTGCATGATATAACTAGAAAATCAGTTTGCTCTGAAGTCTTCTCAATAAGATAGAAGCAAATTTTCACCATGAAATGGAAGCATTACAAGTGAATAAAAGGATTGTCATTTCTCAGACATGCCACCGCACTCCACAAAGTGGAGTGTGTATGTCTGCACATTGAGGGTCTTTATGTATATGTATATATGTATGTATGTATAACCATCTGTGTGAGGTTTTACATCATAATCAATATTTTTCTGGGTGTGTAAACCTAAAGGTGTTTTTTTGGGTTGATTTTCTTCTCTCATTTTAGCTTTGAATTTAACTACCCAGGGAAGACCTTTTCTCTCTGTTTAGGCTTACTTACACAAGTCATTAAAAGGAATGATTAAATAAGACCACTGCAATGATTTTTAAAAATACCATGCAACTGTAGGTACAACAGGATTTATGTATTAAAAGAACATGTTCTTATCACTTACAAAAAAGAAAAAAAAAAAGTTTTTATACCCTCTATATTATATATTATATTGTATATAATTTGTAATGCATTTCCATAACTGGAAAGATATACTGTGGATAAAGACAGGAAGGTTTTTAGCAGAGCTCCAGGGGTTAATTTGCTACAAAATTTATTAACAAAGGCAATAAAATATTTTTAAAAATAGAATACTTTTTTTCCTGCTGAAGTAAATTCTTCAAGGTCACAGAAGTAAAAGCTTGCTTTCTTGAGCCTTTAAAAGCCTATTTTAAACGAAAATTCTAAGAAATTCCCTAAAGGAAATAATTACTGTGATAAACAACCTTTATTGAATATACTTGGAGGAGTATTTCTTCAGGGTACATTGCATTTGAGTTGTTTTTCAATAGAATTAATTAAAGCTCTGTTCAAACCACCTTTCTTTATTTTCTAATGAAGTCATTTGCTGTCCAGCACAAAATCAAATTGAGTGTAAAACTGAATCAATTTGTCTGACAGTGAAATCATGAAAACTTATAACTAATTGAGAAGGTTTAGCTTTATTTATCTTAAGTAAAGAACAGCATGGCCATAATGGACTAAATTGGCTAGGTAGAACATTTCCAGAAATCTTGGCTCATGGTTGAGTTAAACTGTAATGAAAAAGGGTTTTTTAATATCTCTCGACACTGTTTGGAAATACTGATGTCCTTTTCTTACATTCAAAGACAGAACTATAAGCAGTTTTAGGCACGGTTTGGAGAGTCAGACCTTTGTGCCCACAAGCTTATCCACAAGCATGTGAAGGCCATTGCCATGGGACACAAGACAATTCATATAGTTCTATGAAGATTCTGTCTCTAAATAATGAAGATTTCCAGCCTGGGAAGCTTGTGACTTCATAGTAGATGCAATTCACTGGGTGCGTTTGTGAATAGTTGTGTATATACATGACCAAATGTATGCATATGTATAGATATATGAATTAAAATTAATATTAATTTTAATTTTTAATACTTAAACCGTAATAAAATTATTTAAAATTTATATTCCCCATGTATATTTAATTTAAATATAAGCAAACTGAGGGACATATAATGATTGATATACAATTAACTGATAAAAATTTGTAAATTTAATGACAGTCATTTCGAAATAGAGAAACTCTGTGATCTCCCTCAGCATGCTGAAATAATCAAGTGTTTTGACATCCGTTGTAGTTGGTATGTAGTAACATTGTATATAAATGCAGTAAACACATGAAAAAATCCTTACAAATTCTTTCATGAAAATTAGGTATTAATAGTATGGACCAAATCTGGATGCATCATGGCAGTCTTATTATAATTTGGTTTGTGCTGATATGAAATCTATATGCAAGTGTCATACAATTTGAGGACTTTTTTGTTTGTTTCTTTGTTTTTTAATGAAAATCAGGAGAGATTGTCTGAAAGACTTTTTGATTAGTGTCTAAAAGACAGGATATACACAAGGACTTGTAGTTAAATTATAAATATAAGTAAATACTAAACTTCATAGTGGTAAGAAAGAAAAGGAAAATACTTTTAGGGAAATGAAAATTGTGGTGGATAAAAACAGAGCAAATTTACAATCTGTGATTATACACTAGAATCCACTTTGATAAAGGAAAAAGTAGCATTGAAAGAAATTTCCATCACTTTTGTTGGATCATGCAAAAAATGCTCTAATGTCATTGTTTAGATTTTTTCGTAGTTATATGAAGAAATAATTTCTCCTTCTGGCATGAAAACATTTGATATACAATTTTGCAAAAATGTTTCCAGTCTCTGAATTGTAGGATTTTGATCAAGGTTAGAAATAATCTGATGAGGAGGGAACATTGTTGTGGCTAGTCATGGAAAAAAAAAAAAAAAAAAAGTATTGCTTTCCTGGTTATGTATCTCGTTTGCATATTAAGATCAGAAAGTGGAGGCAGATATGGGATGAGGAAGAAGGTTTTCCCTGTTAGGAAGGCCTCTATTTTTTTTTGATGGAGTATGACATTGACCTTTTGTTGTAGGAAAGTTCACATTTCCCCAAGGGTCTTCTAGCAAGGAGATGAAGGCCTTTCCCACAATATGTAAATATATAATAGGTATCAAATCTTGAACTTGAAATTTACAATCAAAAAAGAATCCCCTTGTGACAGTAGCATATTGCATCTTTTTTTTTTTCCCCCTTTAATTAGACATATATTGGGGAATTCTGCTAAAATTCAGCTAATTTAAATGCCTCTGAAAAGTCCCTGCTCATCAGATGTGCTGCAAATTGATATTTTGCACTTCAGTAACTGTAACCTCTTAAGAGTTCCATATTTCACTCAAGATCCCATAGAATGGGATCTATTCCATTCAGGGCTTCTGGGGCTATTTGAGACATATGGATTATAATCAAGGAGTTGATATTGTGGAGAAAGAGAGCTGCCAAAGGAGTGAATTTGTTTTATTATCTTAGGATAAGAAGGCCAGGCAGGATATAGAAGACAAATAGGATAAGGAGTCTCTGAAAAATGTGGGAAGTCCCAAGGTAATATTGCCTCTTTACTGGGCAAAAGGGGTAAAAAGGCCAGCTGTTTTGCCATGGGATGAGGGTCAGCACAAGAAACATAGACACCAACTTTAAAGAATAAGTGTATGAATTTACTATAGTGCAAAACAGCAAAAAAATTACAAAAGAAGTAAAAATTTGAAAAGGATAAGCTTAGCAATGCACCTAATCATTACTACAAAGAGTGTCTATAGTGATTAAGAAAGATGTATCACTTGTTACCCCATTAATACATTCCCATCATCCAGACCCAAGTGTCAGCTGGGGAGGCCCAATCACAGCAAAGGGTCGGAGAGCCCCTCCCAGTGACTGGGTAATCCTACACAGTGCATCCACTCCTAAGTGCAGTTTCAGTGTTTGCTGTGAAAGGGGTCCAGCTTTTATGTTGTTAAGCATACAAGCTTACACCACTTTTTAATCCATTAGTTTCAGGGATCTGGAAGATCCAGAAATTCTGGTGATAATTTAGGAACCTAAATTATAGAATTTCCGTCTTTTCTTTTTAAAAATATTTCCTCGGCTTCGTGGGCCACAGAAGCATGTACTACTGTATTTGCATCTGTTCACAGTATTTGTAAAGAACAACGTTTTTATGGTTGAAACATTCAGCACTTGAAAGTTAGAAGATGTCTGACTGTGAATTGCCAGTGTTTTATAAGACATAACCTCCCTTCCACCTTTTTGCAGTATGCTTCCCAATTAATCACAGTGACAGCTCAGGCTACTGTGCTTTCAAAACAAACTTGGAGATATAAAAAATGGAAGCAACTATGACCTCAGTTTTAAAGCATTAAAGTTTGTACTATATAAAACAATACAAAATACTGCAGGTGAAACAAGGGAGAATAATTACAGATGTAGAAAATGTAGTTCTTTTAATTAACCACACAAAGCAGCCAGTAACCTTTCTCTCCTCTGCAGCACTGCTACCAGCTTTGCATACCTGACTACGGCTTGAGAACAGTTACCACAGCTTGGAGGGCAAGGAAAGTGGCTATAGTGGTAATGACAGAGGTTGTGTTCAATCCTTAGCACTAATTGAAGGCTGTGTTCAATAATGGATTTGCTGTATTCCCATACCCACAGCTTTGTTTCATTAAGACAGCCAGAGTTTAAACCTTTTGCAGCCTGATGAGAGAAAAATATTGGCTCTCATTTCACGAAAATGCTTAATCATGCACTAATTTTGAGTATGTTGAGAAGTTCTCTGAATTTAAATGCCTGCAGTGTGGAACTGAGTCTTAATAGGAGAACAGCTGACAATGAAAGTACTTTTGCACATTTCAAGGGCAATCTGGCAATATACATAGATCGTATATAGACAAGCTTGACAATTTTTCAAAGTAATAACATTTACCAACAGTTTCACAAAAAATATTTTGTCCTTCCTGACTTGTGGTGGAATTAAACTACTTTCATTTTAGTTGTGTAAATCTCAGCACTTAGTGGATATGATTCAAAAATGACTTTCTAATCAGCAGCGAAAGAGACCTCTGGGGAGAAACTGATTTGAAAAAATGTATATATTATGTCTTCCTCTCTCTGGTGGATAAAAGAGAGCCTAGATTTTTTGGGCTTGATTAGACACCTAGACCTCAGATGGCTAAAATGTGGTGACATGAACCCCATCTTTGATTTGCAAAAGGAAACAGTCACCAAGGATAGACCTATGCTCTAAATAGAAAGTCTGTAAGTTGACATCAAATTTGTCAAATCTAGAGCTGTGGTCTAGTGCATTGATCCTCAAAGTGTTTGGCATAAATTCAGTTTAGTTCAAGATTATAAACTGAGTGTACAGGGTCATATAAATCTGAATTTTTCCCTAATAAACACTATTTGTATGACAAGACTTGCTGTCTGACTGATAGTGAAATACAGATAATCCAAATCACTGTAAGAGTTCCTGTCTTTGGTCAATGTATGCAGTGTGCCACTGCTGAGCTGTGTGTTGCACCTTTAAAAGAACCTGCTGTTACTACTTTGGTTGCATGAAGCTAATATCAGCAGATAATAGCACTGCAGAAACTGTGAAAATGGCTCCCTAACTAGACCTAAAAGGGAGCAGGGGGAGAAGAGATGTATTTATGGGTAAAAATTGATACTATGAAAATTCACATGTGGTTTGCTGTTTTTGGTGTGGTTTTTTTTAAATGTGTGTTTGATTTTAAAAAAATAAAAAAGAACTTATATGCTTATCACACACATGAATGAATCACTGAAGACAATTCCACATCAATGGCCTGAAAGATCCAGATGTTCAAATAAGCCCCTTCGGTCTGTTCTGTTTCTTGTTGTAATAGCTTGAATTCATCACTCAAAATTAAATTTCAGGATCTTTTATGTGACATGAAACACACAATAAGGGAAAACATAATTAAATCCAACAAATATGTGTTTAATACAGCTTTTAGATTTATTACACTTATTCTCTCACTTTTCTGTTAAATGGGTATTAGCAAACAAAAATCAAATGTGTGTCTGTGTGGGTATAAATAACTAATCATATTTATAACCCACAGTTTATTAGTGACAGAACTGAATAGAGATGCTACATAAAGTATTTGTTATTTTGGATTAGTCTCTTTGTAATCATCACTCTGACATAATGAAAACTATAGCTATCTGTGAAGGCACAGCAGCTTCTGAACACTTCTTGAATGCTTCTTGAACTCTGTCAGACTTGGTACTGTGACCACTTCCCTGGGGAGCCTGTTCCAGCACCCAGCCATCCTACGGGTGAAGAACCTTATTCAAACATCCAACCTAAACCTCCCCTGGCACAACTTCAGGCAATTTTCTCGGATGCTATCAGGGGTCACCACAGAGAAGAGATCAGTGCCTGCCCCTGCTTTTTTGCTTAAGAGAAAGTTGTAGACTGCAATGAGGTCTCCCCTCAATCTCCTCTTCTTCAGACTGAACAGATCAAACACCCTCAGCTGCTCCTCATACGGATCCCCCTCAAGGCCCTTCATCATCTTTGTTGCCCTCCTTTTGACACTATCTATTAGCTTAATGTCTTTCTTATATTGCAGTGCCCCAAACTGCACACAATATTCAAGATGAGGCTGCCCCAGTGCAGAGCAAAATGGGACAATCCTCTCCGTCAACCAGCTGGCAATGCTTTTCCTCATGCCTCTCAGGACATGGCTGGCCCTCCTGGCTGCCAGGGCACTGCTTATTCATATTCAATTTGCCGTTGACCAGGATTCCCAGGTCCCTTTCTGAGGCACTGCTTTCCATTATCTCATTCCCCAGTCTGTACAAACATTCAGCATTGCCCCATCGCAGGTGCAGAATCCGGCACTTCCCCTTGTTGAACATCATATGGTTGGTGATTACCCAGTCCTTTAATTTGTTGAGGTCTCTCTGCAGGGCCTCCCTGCCTTCGAGTGAGTCAACAGCTTTTCCCAGTTTTATTTCATCTGCAAACTTGTTTAGTATCTCTTCCAGTTCTGCATCCAAGTCATTTACGAAGATTTTGAAGAGCACAGGGCCCAAGATGGAGCCTGAGGAACCCCAAAAGTGACAAGTTACCAGTCTGATGGCACCCCATTCACTATTACCCTCTGTGCTTGACTCATGAGCCAATTGCTCAACCACAACATGATGTGTTTATCCAGCTGTGTGCTGGAGAGTTTTTCCAGCACAGGATACCGTGAGAGACAGTATGGAAATCTTTACTGAAATCCAAAATGATTACATCAACTGGNGAAGAGCACAGGGCCCAAGATGGAGTCCTGAGGAACCCCAAAAGTGACAAGTTACCAGTCTGATGTCACCCCATTCACTATTACCCTCTGTGCTTGACTCATGAGCCAATTGCTCAACCACAACATGATGTGTTTATCCAGCTGTGTGCTGGAGAGTTTTTCCAGCACAGGATACCGTGAGAGACAGTATGGAAATCTTTACTGAAATCCAAAATGATTACATCAACTGGCTTCCTTTGATCAACTAAGGGCCTTACCTTGCCATAAAAAGAAATCAGGTTTTATAGGTTATATATAAGGTTATNATCGGCCTCTTTAGCCATCAGCGCGCTTGCAGCAAGCGTGGGTAGAGCCCTTCCCAAATCTTCATTCGCGAAGCCTAGCCATGATGATGATGACAGGTTTTATAGGTTATATATAAAGTTATGTAGGTTATATATAAAGTTATGTACGTTATATATATGTATATATACAATTTCCTCTCATGAAGCCATGATGGCTGTGACTGAAGACAACATTGTGTTTCAGGTGTTTTTCAATACCTCCCAGCATAAACTTCTCCATAACTTTACCAGTCATTGAAGTAAAGAGACTGACAGACCTGTAATTTCCAGGGTTCTCCTTCTTGCCCTTTTTGACAATCAGGACAATGTTCACCAGCTTCCAATCAGCTGGGACCTCTCTGCCTTCCGAAGACTGCTCAAAAATCATTGTGAGAGGTTTTGCAATTACATCAGCCAGCTCTTTGAGGATTCTGGAATGAATTCCGTCAGGCCCCATAGATTTGTAGAGATCAAGCTTGAACAGCAGATCCCACACAATTTCAGAGTCAACTTGGAGTTGTTTAAAGCATTTAATGATCTAAGTTTAATCTGGGAGACAGCAGACAACATACAAAGTAAGGAATAAAGTAGAATGAGATAATTGTGTTAATAGCCACAGGGAGACATAAAGGGTGTTTATCATCTATAGCTAGCCAGAAAACCTATTCAGAAGACTTAATTCTTTTTAAAAACTTAGTTCAACAGTGCCAGTCATGGGGTATGGAAAACTTTAGCTTAGCATGGTAGTTTTACAGTAGCAGGTATCAAAAGCTGAAGAATATACACATATACCTAGTTGCATTTCTGAATCACTTATCTTTTGGATATCTGAAAGAAAAGTTTTAAGTCCAAAGCCATTTCCCCTGAAGCATCCATATTAAGGGATCAAGTGCACCCTCAGCAAGTTTCATCCGCAGACAACACCAAGTTGACTGTTGCAGTTGACACATCTGAAGGATGTGATGCCATCCAGTGGGACCTGGAGATTCTCAAGAAGTAGGCGCTTGGGAATCCCACATATTTTTTGAAGACAGAGTACAAGGTGTTGCACTTGGGTCAGGGCAACCCCTGGTACTAGTACAGGCTGGAAGATGAACAGACTGACAGCAGCCCTGCCAAGAAGGACTGGGGAATATTGGTGGATGAGAGGCTGGACATGAGCCATCAGTGTGCACTTGCAGACCAGAAAGCCAATTGTTTCCTGGGCTGCATCAAAAGCAACATGGCCAGAAGGTCCAGGGAGGTGATTCTGCCCTTCTACTGTGCTGGAGTCCCCAGCACAAGAAGGACATTGGTTGAAGCGGGTCCGAAGAAGGGTCACCAAGATGATTAGCAGGATGGAGCACCTCTTCCAAGTGGAAAGGCAAAAAGAGTTGGAATTGTTCAGCCTGAAAAAGAGAAAGCTTCAGGGTGACCTAATTATGGTCTTACAGTACCTGAAGAGAGCCTACATGAAAGGAGACTATTTACAAGAGCATGAAGTGGCAGGACAAAGGGAAATGATTTCAAACTGAAAGACAGTAGGCTTAGACATTGATACCAGGAAAAAAATCTTTACTGTGAGGCTGGTGAGGCCCTGGAACACGTTGCCCAGAGAAATTGTGGCTGACCCATCCGTGGCAGTGTCCTAGGTCAGGTTGGATGGAGCTCTGAGCAACTTGGTGTAGTGAAAGGTTGGGCAGGGGAAAGTTGGAACTGAGTGATCTCTAAGTTCCCTGGCAATAAAAGCCATTCTGTTACTCTATGATAAGTTCCCTAATCAATTTGTCCTGCATTTTTTTCTTTTTTTATCTGAGTTTACCCCTCTTCAAAGCAATAATTTAAATTTCTTTTGATATGCACCTCTAGAAATTCATTCAAGAATCCCAAAGATATCTGTTAATGGTCTTCTGAAGAAAGAAATCTTTTCTTAAAATTTCTATGAAGATAGTTTGCTTAAATTCTCTTTTGATATTGATGCACTTTTACATTTAAAGACCATATAATCATTGAATATCCTGAATTGGAAGGGACCCACTAGGATCATCAAAGTCCAACTCCTGGCCCTGCACAGGACACCCCAAGAATCACACCACGTGCCTGAGAGCATTGTCCAAATGCTTCTTGAGTAGGCTTGGTGCTGTGATCACTTCCCTGGAGAGCCTGTTCCAGTGCCCAGCTACCCTTTGGGTGAAACACCTTTTCCTAATATCTAATATATAACCTAAAGCCTCCCTGACACAGCTTCATTCCATTCACTCAGGTCCTGTTACTGGTCAACTGTCTCAAAAATTTTGATTTTACAATTACAATTCTCTGAAATCCAGAAGTTTGTGACTCAGCAGCAAAGTACAGTATTTTCATGTTGATATAGAACAGTGAAAATAATACTTGAATGTATATATTTCTAATAGCAATAGGCAACTAGTGCATCTAATGTAATTTATTTTATACTACTTAATCTTTTGTTTAAACAAATAAGCTTATAATGTATTTCTTTCACTTAATAAAAGCCAACTCTATGAAGCCAGATTTAATTAGTAGAATCCTGTGTTCGCATATTTCTGAAAGTCAGAGGCAAATAAGAAGACATTAATTTAGCTTCTATCATAATTGTTTACCATATTCATTTTTCTTTTAATACTATCAGTGCTTCATAGTTCATTGTCAGTAGGTTCTGGTTCTTAGAGTTTATACAGTTGTCAGCTGGGCTGCACACTTTTGACAGGTGTCTTAACTCTATTTGTTTTTTCTTTTTTTTTTTTGATGACTATGTTTAAAACTTGCATTTAGTTTGTTTGACATTTGAATATTCTCGCAGGGAAAGAAATGTTGTAAAAGATCAAAAAGTTGAGGGAGTCATTATAAATCCCAGATGTGCATTTATGAAATTTGGAAAGAACGTGGTATCAGAGTCAAACTATGTAATCTAAAGAAGAAGACATAGACCAGGTAAGATGCAATAACAGTCATATTAGGAGAAGACATCTCATAGCAGGAGCACTCATACTAGTACTCCTTGAAACAAAAATAAATACAGGTGAACCTTATTAAGTGTCATGATTATATTGCAAAATATGTTTCTTTTACTACTTACATAATCTTATTTTGAAATAAAATACTAATCTTAAATGTTGGGTCATTTATGGAGGACCTCAGATAAATATTTACAGAAATTGAGACATTAGTGTGAATGTCAGCACAACNAACATTTTTCCTTTAATAAGGTGACATTCTCGCTCATATTTCAATTTCATTTCATCAGCTAACAATTTTAGGAATGTCAATTGTCACAATATCTTCTTAGAAACTGAAGATCAGCATCTTGGAATAAATAAAAGACAACACTTAAATCATGATTACAAGATTAATATTCACAATTGTGGGAAATACAAATATTTTCATAAATATTTTCTGTTGGAGATAGGCTTTCCAGCCTGCCACCTGAGATACTGTGTACAGGGTCCCGGGGAAGCTTGCCTGAACATGTTTCTTGTGTGTCACTCCCATTTCCCTGCCAATCCTGGTGTCCTACCAATCACCTGTCCAGGGATCAATTTCCCAAGACCCCCCTTTTCCTGCCCCTTAGNATGTTTTTCATAATATGAACATTTTTCCTTTAATAAGGTGATATTCGCGCTCATATTACAATTTCATTTCATGAGCTAACAATTTTAGGAAAGTCAATTGTTACAATATCTTCTTAGAAACTGAAATCAGCATCTTGGAATAATAAAAGACAACATTTAAATAGTGATTACAAGATTAATATTCACAGTTATGGGAAATATAAATATTTTCTCCCTTTTTCTTTTGTAGCAACAGCAATTGTGTTAGATACAAAATAAAGCAACAATAACAGGCTGTGTTTATGACTAGCACCAGCATTCTCTACTANCCTGCCTCTCTACTGAAATCAGCATCTTGGAATAATAAAAGACAACATTTAAATAGTGATTACAAGATTAATATTCACAGTTACCACAACCATGGCAATTTTCTCCCTTTTTCTTTTGTAGCAACAGAAATTGTGTTAGATACAAAATAAAGCAACAATAACAGGCTGTGTTTATGACTAGCACCAGCATTCTCTACTACTAAGCAATAAAAATATTGTCAATCCACTACTTTGTATTGCTCTGATTTGTTAAAATCGTTATTTTACTTCTGATAAAGAAGCTGTAAGGATTAAAAAAAACCAACAACAACAACAAAGAAACAAAAAAAAGAAAAAGGAGTTTGAAATGAACACTTAAGAAAGAAAAGATGACTAAATGTTCCTTATTAATTCCTGTATTTTATCTCTATGTTATTCAGACTTGTATTGTCTTTTTTAAAAAGTGTCCTCATTGGGATAAGCATTCAGTGCAAGTAATTAAAACAGTTATTGAGCTATGGGAGTTTTCTTGGGAAGAATTAGGAGGCACAGCACTTCTTGTGACATGCATGGGGGTATGCTTGTTTGTACAAGACTTGAACAGGGCACATGTTCAGCTGGTATTTTTCCCTTGAATGCCTGGACATGTGGTCCTCTCCCACTTTTATGTTAAACCTCTCTTAGGATATATTAAAGAAATAATCGCGAGAATAGTCATAAGACTCATAGAAACAAACATAGGCTGTCTATGGACATCAACTTTGTCCTTTACATGTTCTTCTGGAAGGTACATAAAAGCAAGATGATTAAATAAAAACCATGGGATCACAGTCAGTTTCAGTTGGTTGTATCACCAGCAGCAGAACCCAAAACACAGCCTGACTTTTTTATCCTGTACAAACATGATGGAGATGAATAGATAATAGTAGGGAGCTGGTCTGTAAAGGTACAAATACATTTGAGGAAAATTACAAGACTCTACATGTATGTCAGGAAACAAACTTTTACAAATCTTATAAAACAGTGTATGCAAGAGAGGTATTGCTTAAGTTACCTTACAGGTTGATATCGAGAAGTTTAGAGAGTCAAAATAGTCAGAGAAGAGAAAAGTAACACAGTGATTGATTAAACAAAAAAAAAAAGAAAATCTAAATCCGTAAGTGATAGTAGTGTAAGCATAACTGGTTTGGTGTTTGTTTGTTTGTTGTTTTTTTTTTCAGTTGATCAGAATGAAGTTCCTTGAAAATCTGTGCATTGTGCAAACCAAATGTCCTCTCTCTTGTGTAAGACTGCTGATACTAATTTACTTTTCATTTTCTTTTCATTAAAATCTATGTGATATTTATTTCATCAAGATTCAAAATTATTTTCCTTTGACATTTTATAAGTCATAATTTTCTAATTTGCTGTGGAAACCTTTTTGGATTTTTTTCACATGAGGAAGGTTTTTTTTATTTAATTTTTAAATAAGCAGCTATTTCTCATTTAATTATTGAGAATAAAAGAAGGATAACTTCCTATTTTGAAAAAATGTGCATTGTAAACCAGGTTAAAACATAAGCATGCAAAAGACAATCAGAATATAAAAGTTATTAATAAAAGCTCAGTATTAAAAAATATAGCTCAATAGAAGTGAATTGGGGATTTCTTCTTGGCATGCTAATTAATTTTTATCTGTAATAATGTAAGCTTTCTGAAATCAGAATAATCAAGATCAGATGAGCAGTCTTCCAAAAATATTGGTAACTGTCTGTACTGAATTTGGATGAAATTGCTACCAAGCATTCTAGTACGAATTTCTCCATGTACAATACTTCCTGTCTTGTGCAGTGAGAACTGATCGTTTAACATAACTGCAGAAAAGAATAAGGGCATAATTTACCAGTTCCCACTGAACAGTGTCTTTGAAGGGCATCACAGCACCTGATTAACAGCCCTTTAAATGGTGAGGTTGAACATGCAGGTATTAGTGTCATTAAGGATGATCATTCTGTTGGTCAAGAAAAGGATATTAAAAATAAGACAAATGGGACAATAAAAAATCATTAGACAAAGTGAAACAGGGAAATAATAAATAGTGAAGCAGAGATTTAACTTCCTCTGGTCAGGAACAGCATAACATGCATGCATTCAGGCTGGATTTTGAAGGTCATGTGCATGTGGAAGGCTATTAATGCAGCTGGGGTAAATTTTTGGCTATTGAGCCACTGTACCTCAGAGAAAAAAATTTCTCCAGTGCAAAAGGGCATGCAAACACCATAAAGGAGTAGCAGCTGTAATTCAACAGTCTCAGTGCTTTCCTTCAGTGAGTTTCAATCCTCGATGAGATTTTCTGTCTAAATATTTCTGCTGAACTATAACTACAAATGAGTATCATTACATGGCACTTCCTCTGTTTAAATAGGCTATTAGTATCAAGTGTTGACTTGTCTCTGGGTGGGTACTAGTTGACACTTAGATGAGACTCCTTAAGGTAAACTTAAATTTTAAAGACTATTTGTCCTGAGGACATATTTTAGCATTCCATCTTCAGCTAAATGTGCTAAGTAAACAGAATCATGGAATCACAGAATAGCCCAGGTTGTAAGGGACCTTAGTAAGTCATCTGGTCTCATTTTATGGGAAAGAGAGCCTAGATGAGATTATATAGAACATTGTTCAATCACGGATTTTGAATAAACTTTCGTTAGTACTATTTTATAAGCTTAAGGCAGAAGAGATCACAGTTATGGTCTAGCCTGGCCTTAGTCTAGAATTGAGGCCAAACCACTCACCTGAAATAAGTAATTCTATAAATTTAACAGGTATTCTTGACCTAGAGAATTATCATTTTGATCTTTATAACGTAAATTTTCAGCTAAAAGGTCATTACGAGATTTCAATGGTCTTGTCTTCACCAACACACTCAGATTAAAGCAAAATTCTCATTTTTCAGTCTTTTCAAAAGCTGATTCTGGAAAAAGTTAGAAAAAAAAAGTCTTCAGTTTTCATTTTACTCAGTGAATTTATCTCTGACAAATATTTTTATTTGCATATGTATGTATTAAATATTTTCCAAGTTTATTCCATTTTAACTATTCTGTACATTGCTTTGCCACACACACCAATGACCGTTCAAGTGGGTGAATTAGCACAGAATGTGCTTGGAAAGGCAAGCCAAACAAAGCTATGACAGCACATTTCTGGAACCAACTTTCCTGCTCAGGTCCATGATGACTGTGCAACATCCAGCATGCACACAGAAGTGGGGTCAAGGAGTAGGCAAGACCAATAGGGGGATTGAGACCACCAAAAGACACATTTCCAGAATGGTCCAGAAGAATGAACTGTGCATGTGTCCTACTTAGAGTGGCTGGGACCAGAATATCACTGTGTGGGTGTAGCTGGAACTGTGTATTCTATACACTCTCTGCCATTTATCATGAACTGTTAACGATGCACTGTTTGCAACAGCTGCCTAGGACACACCTGACACCTCAGGCTATGAACTGGGTGCATGAGAAAGCAGAGATAAGAGGGTTTCCTATCTTCACACCAAGGATTCAGGTGTGATAACTCCCCTCTGTGAGTCATTAGCACTTTCACATTCAACCTGAGGGGTCATGTCTGCTAATGGGCCATCAAGTAGACCAAGATATTATGTGACTCACTGAGTAAATTGCCCATTGTGAAACCCCTCACCCTGGGGGAGGTATTGGGCATTCCCATGTGAACCCCAGCATATATAAGCTTGGGGTTTGGGGACTTGGGGCACTTACTCATCTGATTGAGAGGAGGACCAACAGGACTGCAACAACCACTCTCGACCAGACTGCAACCACCAACCTTTTGGAAGGAAACCATGTTTTCCTTTTCTTTTTGCTTTGGACTCAGGGGTACCTCGTGGTGCTCAGCACAGAGGCTGGTGAGCACCATACTGTTTGTGCCCCAGGCGACTAAGTTGTACAACTGAGTTTTGTGGCCTAAAAACCAGTTGTCCTTTGTATCGGTGTATTTATTGTAATCTTTTTATTAAATTGTAGTTCTGACTTCTAAACTCTTTTGAGCTGAGTTCATTTCTCCTGCTAGTTTACTTTTAAACCAGCGCAGCATGTGAACTCATTTACATGAAGAGTGAGAGACTTAATTCCATCGCAGGGAAGACTTGCCTAAATGAAGGTATCCCCACAGGTCCTGGGAGTGGGCCACCCAGGACCTCGGACACCCTGTTGGCTTGATTGACACTGGAACCAGAGCTGGTGATCTGCTTTATCTCCTCTCCCCTTCATTTTTATTTCTTCCTTTTTCTTTTTATTGAAGATGATGATGAGGTAGGGCAAAATACATACCAATTTCCATGCCAACTGTGTATTTGATAATAAACTTTGTGAGCTGCAGGCACTAGATAACTACCTTATATTGCAAAGGATTGGGCAGCATAAAGCAGGCAATGTGTACTGAAAGAAGATAACCTGGAATGTTCCTCATGCTATATCCATAAAGTTGGTCTTATTAGGATTATCAAAGTTATGGTTAAAGAAAGTCAAATATTACCTTGGGGAAAAAAAATCAAGCAAACCTCTTATTCAAGTCCTCCTAAAAATGAGGATATTTACTCACATTAGAAAAAACCCGAAAGCCTGGGCAGCTAATTTTTCTTAAAAAACCTTTCTGGAATATCAAGACTTTCAGCTTTTTCTGTGTTGAGACAAAGGCTCTTATGCAGAAAACTGGTAATTTTAAAGCCTTTTGTACCAAATATAGTAGAGTTGGGGGGGAAAAATGATAGTTAATGGATTATCCTAATATTAGTCACCTGATGTTGGTATTAACATTAGTAATAATATTAATGACACTGGCCTGCTGCTGAAATCCACGCATGTATCAATTTGTTTTGAGATAAATGTTACTATTATAACACTGTTCACTTAGTTTTATATTTGCTTTTTAAGTCCATAGCTGAACAGGAAAGACCTTGCTAATAATTTTCTTTTTCTTTAACCTTTTTTTTCCCCCTTCCTCTCCTCCCATGTTTTAATGAGAAATACTTCAAATTAACTTAGAATATTCTAACTGTAGTGTGCTTTGCTATGGGGAGGTTAAAAGGAGAATACTCTGTCTCACACGGTTGAGAAAATGTCACTTGACATGAGAGAGTAGAAAATTTTCATCAACACAGTCTAAAGAAAAGGGCCACTGTATGCCAGTGATGGATTACTCTTCCAAAGCCAGGCTGAGTTCATTAGTTCTTGTGCCTTCAGGGCCTCATTCCAGGTTTTACCCCTCACGTGACAATACAAATTAGGAATACGCAGGGTTGTAATGACATACCCGGTCCCTGCTGTGCACAATAGCCATGCATCTGCAGCAAGTGGCACAACGTTTGTCAGTTTCAGGAGTCTTTGCGACACACGGAAGGCATCCTGCAGCTAAGCCATTTGGCTGAGCTGACAGCTACTGGTGGCTATATTGCTCTGATACATGTTTCATCCATTCAAACACAATCTCCCATTAAGATATAACGCAGTTTTAATTTTTCATCTAAGCATTTATTAAGTGTGCTTGGCCAAGTTCAGTGATGATTTACCTGTGCTTTTGCTGCTGCAGTTTGCTTCTTTGTTTGTGGTTTGGTTTTGTTGGTTTTTTTTTTTCTTTTTTCGTTTGTTTGGTATTTTATCTAGTTAGTTTGTTTTTCTCTTGGATTAATTTATGCTGTAAGAGAGTCCAGCTGTTTTTGCCGTTTCACTTAGGAAAAAATAAGACACTTAGAGGTGTAATGTTGTGTAATATATCTGCCTTTTTTAGGCTTTTCAAGATTTATGTACATATATAATTTTAAAGATTGATTGTTTAGTCACTTTTACATAGCATTTTCATAGGCTATTGATTCCATTAGTTCTTAATATACAGGTTAAATAAATCATTGTGTTCACTTTATCTCTGTGATACAGTTCTTAAAAACAAACAAAAAACATTCTCATATTTGCTAGCTTAAAGAACTGTAGAGTTTTATCCTTTGTAGAGAAATTCAACTTGTTTTTCTCCAAGTATGATTCTTTTAGCTATGTTCATTCTTATCCATTCAATTACAGAAAAAAAATCTTAAGAAAGAATAAATTTACAATCCAACTCCACATGCTTTTCATCAATACAATTTTAAATACTTAAAAAATGTTGCAGACAGACCTAATTGACAGAAAAACTATTTCCTAAACCTACAATCCAAACACATTGATTTTTGAGGTGCCCTGCTGGCATCTATATGAATGCATGCGAGGAAATTTATTTGGCTCAAAAATATTTAATCACTAAACTAAAAACTAAATTTGTTGGTGCAAAAATCTACTGAAATCAAATACCAAAGATAGTAAAGAGAAACAGAAATCAAGAACTGATGTTTCTCTCATTATTTTGAGCTATCTTGAAAATAACCTAAAAACTTAAAAAGATTCTTCGTGATTTATATACCTTGCTTTTAGTCTTGAAGCAAAGTTACATTCCCATGACCCTCTTTGCAATTAAAACTAGGAATATTTCTATATGAAAAATAATATTTGAAGTCCCAGACACTAGAAATCAATATTTTAACTGAAAATTTTGAGATTATAAAACATGAAGGGTGAACTTTCTAACATAAAGAGCACTGTGATAAAATTATCATATAGAAGCTAGTAATAGAATGGGAAATAAATAAAAGAAACTTTAAAAAGGTGTTATGTTAAAAGAAATGTAAATATAATGTACATATATTATGTCATGTCTTTCAGAGTATAGAAAATTCAGTTGCTTATAATGTCACATTCATATTGCTAATAATTGGTGCCTCAGTCTATTTGTAGTTTAAACAGTTCATTATTTTTCCTGTCTCCCACTCACTATTCTGTACAAAAATAATTTTTTTTAAAAATCTACATGATTTCAGTGCTGCAGTGACTTTCCATACATCTCTAGGAATGCTCTTTCTAACATCAATAAATCCTAAATATTTTGGTATGAGAATAAAATAATAATTCAAGTAGAAAATTGAGACCTTTATAAAAAAAATTGTCAGGAACAGTCCTTCATTATGATTTTCTTCTAGCCTTTCTCCTTAAAACACTACAATTTTCACAGATATACTTGTATCACATTTCTTTCAGCCCTCAACAAAATAAAAACTATCTACAACTTGGAAGTATCACATTCCTAAATTTAGCCCTCCAACACAACTTCCATTTCTTACAGTAATCCTTTCAATTTCTTTGTAAACCAGCCTCTCTCAGTCTCTGAATTAAGCACTGCAAATGGCTACATAAACTGCTGTTAGTGTTGTAGCTGCAACCCATGTAATCATTCACAAACTTTAGCCAAATTAAAACCACCCCAGCAAAGAACAGTATGTAGGAAAATGACCCAGGTACTTATTTGGTTTCTTAACTGTGTTTTCAATCTCGTGACAGGCTTGCTACTCATAGAGTTGTAATAAATAGGACAGACCCTGACCTGGCAGTGAAGGGTCCTGGGACTTGTCTGGGCTCTTTTTGACCAAGGTTGTTCAGCTGTGATGGGAGTTACCTGGTAGTCATGTAGCGTTGCCCGAATTTGTTTTGGTTTAGTGTTGGTTTATAGTAATAACAACTAGTTATTTTGCACGAAATTGAATCGCTGCTCTAGAGTGAAATGTGGTAGCGAAAAGTGCAGACATATCAATAATAGGAAGTTACAGTATGTAAGAACAAATCGTAGTGGTCAAACAACAATGGCTACTAATGGGCAACCTTGTGAACTAGGTAAAACTGATTTTACAGACAGAAAAGAGAAAAATGGAGCAACTTGGAATCAGTGAAAAAGCAGACTGTGCCTAGAAAATTTAAAAATTATTTCCAAGACCATCAAGACATTTTAAGCCAAAGATGTCACCAGCAAAGTGATTTGTTAGGGTTGGGAAAGACAGGCTTAGAGTCAGCCTCTAATGGCTCCCTGACTGCTCTTATACACAGCAGCATTTCTGGGCAGGTATAATCATCATATGTACATTATTTTCTTTTATTTTTTTCTTACATTCATCACTGTAAATTTGAGATCTAAATTTAAAATTCAGGAGAGCAAAAGTAAGGAAGTCAAGGAACATTAAGAAAAGTGCAACTTGTACCGGAAGAGTATGACAATGATTGTCTCAGACAGAGATAGCTATGACAGAATGTCCTAATCGCTCAAATTGCTGGTTTAATAATGCTTACTCACAGCTAATCTCACAGGGCTTGTACACAAGGGAACATTAGAGTTTTCTGTGGTGTTACATCTGGGCTCTCTCCGCCTGACAGGTTTTTATTAAGTGGTAGAAAATTTTTAGTAGGATTACAATCTCTCAGTTTCTTTCTATCTTAGCCTTTACCATTTTCCTTGATTCTTGTATTGTTTTGACCGGGCTTGCCATGACTCATATTTTCTTGATTACAGCATCTAGGACATTCTTCCTTCTCACATGAAATACACTTTACTTCCTTGCTGATGTTTCTGGTGTCTTTTTAAAGATTAATTTCATGTGATTAAAGTGGTGGTGGGTACAGTTCAGACCTTGATTTAATTTTTCTTAATTACTTTTTGTTTCAGCCCATTCCTAATTAAACAATTTTAAATTATTTTTTTTCTGAAATACAAGATCAGGATATTTATCCTGGTCAAAATTATACTTACAACCAGTCCTGTGAAAACTTTGTCATAGTTCAAAATAAGGAATGTGTAATTTTTTCTGCTTCAGTTGATGAAATAAGAAAAATTTCTCAGATAAATGTTCTATATATAAAAAGCTATATCACTATTCACATCTACTTTAAAATATATTAATTTTAGGCATTTTACTCACACCCGAATCTATCAACGTTTTGTGCATCACTTCTCTCAGTCTATTATTGGTTGCTACCGTGACAGCACTTCCATCTGTAATCTGTGGCTATAAATAGTCTTGGCCTGTGCTCTTCTTTAGCTACATTGCTGGGAAGCAAGGTAGTTTTAAGTTTTTGTTGTTTCATCAACAATATCAAATCCTATACTATGTAGTTTATCTCTAGTGGAATAACAATGGAATGTAGTTCATTCTTTAGTTTCTGATTTAGCAAAACTCTGACCTCTGTGGCTGGTGGAATTGCCTTTCCAGTGGGAACAGGCAGGAAACATTACAGATGGCTTGGAGTTAGAGCGGGGGTGTCAATAAAGAACTATTTGTGACCCATGATTTCACAGAACTGTAGGTTTCCTTCAGATATTTGGTCTTCAAATTCTGCCTGAGAAACAAACAGAAAGCAAAAGATGAGCTTCAACAGTTGTGAGTACTGAGCAAACCTGATGTTTGTAGGAGGGACCTAATGGGGGATTTAACCTTACACCCTTTGGTGTCCTTTGACATTCAATGTAAAGGATAAATATCACCAGAAAAACCATTTTGTTAAGTAATTTTCTTTCTTAAAAGCGAGGACAGAGAAACTGGTGGCAGATCTTTTCCCTTTGTCTCTTAATGGTTATTTCTCTGTCGTTGGCATAAAGAATCTAGGTTTCTGTATTCAGCATGCAAATTTATGATCATTTCGAGAAAGGTGAGGCACTAATTCCTTCCTATTCTTAAAGGCAGTCATATTTTTCCTAAAAACAGGCAACATATATTTAAGAAAACATCTCTCCATAGCAGTCATAGTATTTTCAAGTGATGAAAACGTTTTTGATCTTGGAAACAGGAACAATATTTTCTTCCTTTTAAACTGCTGTAATCATAGTAATGCTACTATGATACAGCTACAGTAATATTTCTATAGGATGTGACTTTCAGAAATTTTTCCTTCTTGCCAAGTTTTGTGAGGTGTGGAAGATGTAGAAGTAGCATACACTGAAGAATTCCCTCTGAAGTACAGACACACATATATGTATAAAGGAAAAATTACATAACAGCAGAGTATGAATTTTCACTAAGAAACTGAAGTCTGTATTGCTCTAGGGAAAAAAAAGAAAATAGCATCTTGATCAAAACATCTATTCAGAATCCAGAATATGCCCACATGTATAGAGAAGAAAAAAAATTGCCTGAGAGGAAAATAAATTACAAACTCTTTTGCCCTAATGATACACTTCAACCTTCAAATTTTTTAATTGTCTGATTTGGGAGGAAGCTAAGAATTTTACTTTGTTGTTTTCTTGGGTGTTTTTCAATGAAAAATGTGGTAAGGAAGTATTTCTGCCACTACAAAGTCATACACTTCTGATAAGATATTGTATTACAAATTCAGAGACGTCTTTTAAAAAAGCCCTACTACAACAGAAATTGAACTTTTATCTATGACAGGCCAAGTGAGTAATCAGCGATCACGTATTATGAGCACCCAGCCTTGCAATGCTAGAATTTTCACAGTTTGTACCAAATGATTAAACTATACATTGGACTAGATCATTACAAGGGGGATAATTTAGTCTCACAGTTCTGCTATTCAAGAGAATAGAAGAAAACTTGCTATTGAGTTGCTTATCAGATTGCAAGATTAAGACAAAAATACTCTAGAGAAAATATTGACATTTTAGTCAGAGCGTATTCCAAATTTAGTTTCAAAGACAGTTGTTTAAGTTGCATGTTTCTTTTTTGGGGGTGAGATTGTGGATACCTAATGAATATTTAATCCAAATATGTTCACAGAAGTTCATCTTGACTCTGCGCGCAATATGCTAAGCAAAATGTTTTGCAGTAAATTAGAAGAGTTCCTGACTGTCCTTCCTTATTCTTAGATGTTTATGTGTACATAAAACCAGACTAGGAGTGAAATATTGCCCTTACATAGCAAAGAAAGGACTGTCAGAGTATTGCAGCATGAAAACATATAAAGTTGCATGCATATTTCATTTAGAGTGTTTTTTTTTTTCTCTAATGTTCTAAATACAAGGACATCAAGCTCATTTCTTTTCTGAGAAAAGTAGCAGGAATTATTCTGCTGGCTTTTCATCATTTCGGTATTCCCCCTTCTTTGGGGGAAAATCCCACAGTTCAGGAAAAGGACTTTTATATGAGCTTTTTGTCAACGGATAAGCACCGCATTTCCCAAATGTGAGGTCTGGGACACTATTTTCCACAATACTTTCTACTGCTATTCTTTTCAGGTGGTTAAAAATAATATTTTTTACAGTTCTGACATTGTGTCAAAGATTAATTTCTAGGTAAGTTTTGTGGGTTTCTTTGTTTAAACCCGTTAAGAATTAGGAGGATTTTTATTATTATAGTAAAAAAAAAAAAGAGAATAGCTTTTAACAACTACTTTCTTATTCTTGCTTTTGGTTTTGATGATAGGCATTAACAGAGGAAAATAATGTTCTAACCATGGGCACAATTTTAAAAAATATAGTTTTATAATAAAATAAAAATAATAATTATAACATAAAAATTATTAGTATTAGTATTATTACAGTGATGGATGAAAGGAACATGTTTGTATTTTCCTGCTTGCTTATCACACTATAAATCAAACTCTTGCTTTTTTTTTTTTTAAATAATTTTTAGTCTCTTAGTATTTGTATTCATAGCACACATGCTTCGAAGTGACTATAAAGCTATCATTAGCTATATGATTTAAAATGTAATAACAGGAAAACACTGGAACTCAGAGTGTTTTGTGCATGTGTTACAGAGAAGCAAATGATATTTGGTATAGCACTCACAGTATCACCCTCACAGTAATGGAACTGACTGATTGCTTATTGTCATGCTCTCAACTGCACATAGAATGTAATTATCTGCACAAAGCTTTTGGGATTTGAAGGTGCAAGTGGAATAAACAATATTTTTTTTAATGGAACAAGTCATAGAACCAACTGACAAAAAAGTTTTAGCACTCAGACTTAAAATTCATTTTCGAAGAGAAATGAGAGCAAATAACTGTGCCTTGCTCTCTCACCTAAATAACAGGAAAAGAGTCAAGGAGAAGTTTCTGTAAGAACACCCACAAACAGAAGAAAATTAGAAGTGTGAAAGCCCAACTAGAACTTAATCTGACTACTGCCATAAAAAAAATGAGAGCTGTCTGGAAGCTAGCCAGTCCTACACCCCTCCACAAGAAGGGCCGGCAGGAGGATCTGTGGAACTACAGGCCGTTCAGACTGACCTTGGTGTCAGGGAAAGCAGGTTGTAGCTGCTGAGGAACACACTCAGTGCCACGGCGCGGCGTGCAGCTGCGGTGCCATAGATGGGTGTGCACCTGCGGTGCCATAGATGGGTGTGCAGCTGCGGTGCCATAGATGGGTGTGCAGCTGCGGTGCCATAGATGGCCGTGCAGCTGCGGTGCCATAGATGGCCGTGCAGCTGCGGTGCCATAGATGGGTGTGCAGCTGCGGTGCCATAGATGGGCGTGTGCAGCTGCGGTGCCATAGATGGCCGTGCAGCTGCGGTGCCAGCTGCAGGTTGAACTCTGAGAGGCAAAAGGCCAGGAACTGCCGACCCTTTGCATAACAAAGGGCACGGGGACCTGCTGCCCAGCCAGGTAAAAATTAAAGTCATTGCAAGAGCTGAGAACCCCAGACTTCATTGCTCTTATACTGTAATGGTATAAAAGTCCAGGGTTTCCTTTGTTCTGAATCTCTTCTCAGAGGCACACAGCTCAAACTGTTATTTTGTTATTTAGTTGTTGCACCGAGATTAAATTATTTTAAAGATCAGGGCATCCAAGACTCTGTTGTGGGGTTGAGCTGGTAAGGAAACACAATCTGTTTGAATGTGGAGTGTGTGACTGGGAAGGTGCCTCGGTCCCAGCTGAGGTGCTGTGAGTGTGATGGCCTGAGTGGCTCCTCTGTGGTCAGACAGGGAAGATTCCTTAAGATAGTGGAGTGGGTGTCGGTCCCTTCTCCCAGGTTACAAAGGGCAGGACAAGAGAAAATGCTCTGAAGATGCTCCAGGGCAGGTTCAGATTGGGTATTAAAAAAGTTTCTTCACTGAAAGGGTGGTTAGGCGCTGGAACAGGCTGCCCAGAGAAGTGGTGGAAACACTATCCCTGCAAGTGTCTGAAAGAGTTGTGGATGTGGTACTTGGGGATATAGTGTACTGCTGAACATGACAGTGCTTGGTTAACAGTTGGATTCATTGAGATTAAAGGTCTTTTCCAATCTGTATGATTCTGTAAAATGCAATTATATTTTTTTCACTGGTTTTGGTATAAAGAAGGGAAAAACAAAAGGTTGAGAAAAACAAAAGAAAGAAGCAAGCAAACAAAACCCCACAAGTGTGTCTAGGGTTTCATTTTATTCATTAAGTATGTGATACAAAGGATGCTAGAGCTACTGGAAGTATTTCCATTGGACTGAAGCAAGCAATGGAAACTAAATCCCAGTAGAGACTTGTAAATTGCCAACATCTCCTCACTAGAATACAGACAAGTGGTAATTAAATATTTAAGTCCCACATTTCCTGCAAGGAATTTAACCTAACCTGTAAGTAAAATTGAAAAGAGCTCTCTTCACTCTGAGAAATATCAAACCAACAAATATTATTTCTCATTCCATTACAATTTGATGTAGATTGTATAAACAATGCTAAATATATAATTTTTATTAGTGCACAGTAGAGACACTGAACCCAGTAGTTACAGGTACTGTAAAAAAACACCCACACCTTCCTAAAACTAAATTAATCAATATTTTTGATATATTGATATGAATGAGAAAATCTGGTGGGTTTAGAATACAGTAGAAAATATTTATTTGCTAATCAAAAATTTTTAGTAATGAAGTTTTAGTTTTGCTCTACCTTGTTTTCATTAGGGTGGATCTGTCCTGGTATTAGCTATATATCTAAAATATTTGTCCTGGGTTGCTATGTGTGTGTCTGTGTGTTTGAGGCAGTGTTTTGGGGATGGTGCTTTGTAATTTTTTGTTTGGTTGAAAAAGAAAAGGAGCAAATCAAATTGATAGTTCCCGGACTAAATTGTCCTCTGAAGTGTAGTGTGGTGAAACAGAAATGACAAAATCTAGACAATATTTTTATATGCAATTCATATCCATTGAATTCCCCTTTTTTTTTTCTTCTTCCTACGATGCAGTTTTTTTCCATTTTAATAAATTACCTAGGGTAAAATTTATTAGTCGGAATTTTGTTTTCCCAAAATACAGCTTTGTACCCACAGAAATGATTATTCTATTCATGGAATTATCCTGCATTGGGAAAACCAAACATGTAACAAAACAGATAAAAAAAAAATCCAAGCAAAAATCCTAGAGAAAATGATAAATAAAATTTGACTTTATACATTTGGTATGCAGATGAATTTGGTGAATAGATATTAGTGAGAGAATAACTGGGAAAACTGTGCTATTTCAAAAAGCTTTGAAATATCTCTTTTTGCTTTATTCAACCCTGAAATAGTTTGTAGTGGTGAAAGGTCACGTGCATAATCATGGGGTGTCTCTAGATATCCAAAAATCTAATAATTAATTAAATTTTGGATTTTATTCTGACATTTACTATAAATCCTTGTTAAAACTGGGCCAAACATGAAGAAGGCTTCTTTCTGTTCCTAGGTATAGGATACACCAGTAATGTCCACAGAGGCTACTCTGCAGGAGGAAGGAGCCAAGACTAATTTTTATTCCAGTCTGTGGCTCCGGGTTTAATTTTATCACATAGAGATTGACCTTGTCACAGTAAGTATATGGATAGGGCATGGCATAACATGAAGTTAAAAGATATGATAGAGCCACAGTGGTACAACGTAATTACAATGAAAACCATCAAAAGAGCATTACACGTTCTGCAAACACAAGTTTGCTTATATGTAGCAGCCAGTCAGATAAATGCAGTTATTTCTAATATTCCAAATCTCTTGACCATGAGTATCCGGAAGCCTGCTAAGTATTGCTCTGAAAGTGCCTACAGCTGAGAACAACCAAATGGACTTTTTCCTATTTGCTGGTAGAATTTTAAACAATAGACACCTTTAGTATTTATTTTCTTTTGTATTCTTTCTTTTATTTATTTGATAAATACAGAGTATGAACACCTTACTCAGAGCAGTAAGGATTGTATGCTACATTAAAGTTGAGTTGATTTTTCCTTTTGCTTCTCTTGTAAAAATAACCACAGTGTTTTAAAGAGAGATTTAGGGTTTTTTTAATCAAGCTTCAAGCTTGGCTTTCATATGAGGAAGATAGTTATAATTGCTTGAGCATAATTTACTGATATTATTCACTCATCAATATGGTACATAAATAATCATTTTAATTGCATAGATTTGTGTGCAATTATTTGATAATATGAAAGTTTGAAATGTTTTGTTGCACAGGCAATGAGAAAACACAAAAATCCCATGCTAGTTAGTTTCAATAACAAAAGGGGGTTTTCTTCAGAATTATAGGTGTTTTTACAGGGATTCTCAATAAAAAAATCTGTGAGAGGACAGTTTCATTTATCATTTTCTATAGCAAAACACATTGGAAGACAGTACTGCTATGAAAACTATTAGAATAATGCATTAGTAGCATACCGGATGTGTTTACTTATTTCAGTGTTGTTTGCTTTGAGGCTGGGGAGGATTACAGCTGTTTGAATTTAGGGTAGAAAGACTACCGTGCCCCAGTATTAGGAAAATTTCTATATTAAAAATGTCAGTTATTAAGTAAGTTATTTAAATGATCTTTCATGTTCTGATTTTGGTTTTTTCTGTATATAACTTTACTGTTTGCTTTCATGGCATCTGCAACCAGGACTAAAAAAACAAAGTTATCAAAAATAAAAAGTCAATTATCTTCTTTTTGTGTGAAATGTCATTTAATCTTGCTGATTCAAGAGGTTCAAAAGAGCTTCAGGTGAATGTAATTTGTAAGACCTTTTTAAGTCTACAGAAAGTCTACTCTAAATCTAAATATGCAGTTGGAAAGTACAACAAAATTGAAATGGAAAACATACTTTTCAGTGT
This sequence comes from Grallaria varia, assembly GCA_013396735.1. Taxonomy (NCBI): domain Eukaryota; kingdom Metazoa; phylum Chordata; class Aves; order Passeriformes; family Formicariidae; genus Grallaria; species Grallaria varia. The sequence continues at coordinate 43,082 of VWZG01013370.1, read as the reverse complement.
TTTACATTCTCTGGAGTATATTTGATATTAATTGGACAAAAATATTTTTAGAATACAGTTTTGGATAGATGATATAAAAGTTATCGTTTTGCAGGATCAAAGACTCCAGATTAGGTCTCACAGGGACAGAGCAGAGGGAGAGAATCACTTCCCTTGACCTGCTGGCCGTGCTTCTTCTGATGCAGCCCAAGATGCAGTTGGCTTTCTGGGCTGCAAGCACACAATGTTATTCTCCACGAAAAGAAAACAAAACTTCCCACGTAATTTTTTTGTTTTTTCTTTTGTACTTATGAAAAATTTTGCAAAGTGTCCTAAAGATGCACAAATTGAGGAAACTAATGACTGAGAAAAAGTATCTCTGAAAAAGGAGATTATATGACACAAGTAATGTACTAAAAATGGTGCTAATTTTAATGCTGTATCTTATGAAAGAGTAATTTTCTTTTTAAAAAATTATGTTAAATTATTGAGGAAGAGATTTCAAACGGGTCAAGGAACAGACACCTATTTTCTGTTAAAAGGCAGCAGGTTCTTTAGCTCACTTTTGTGGATTCAAAAATCTACACTTCTGTGAGAACTGGGTCAAAAACAATTAACTTGTTAAAGCTCTGTAGAAACTAAGTTAAATCAGTGAGGATGAAAGAGCACAAGTATAATCCCCTTAATAAATGACAGTAGCTAATAACCAACCTTTCTGAATTTGAACAGCTACATTTTCTAAAATGCATTGAGATCCATCCTGTGTAAATCATTAACCCAGAAATAAAGCAGGCAAACATGACTGTAGCAAGATATGTATCATGAAGTAATTCTTATTTCAGACAGGTGAATGAAAGGAAAAAGAAACGGGAAAGGAAAATGAAAGGGAAAAAAAGAACATTTGACCAGTACCTGTCCACAATTTCCCAAACACTAGACAGAAATTCAACCAGACGTCTACATTTAATTTTTAAGTAAAAAATTTCCACACCGCCATTCATCTGTGAGACAAATTGGTTAATTCCCTTAAGATCTTTTCACTTCTACCACCTGTTAGATAACTCTCAAAGACGTCTAACTACCAGTTATGCATCAACTCTTACTAGAGAATGGGTGAGGTCAACAACAGCAAATAAACCTTATGAAAGAGAGGCACTCAATGTGAAGGTCCCTGTCTTTGAAAGTGTACTGAAGTTGTGACCAAGAAGTGATGAAAGAGGATGAAAGACAAGAAGCATTTTTATGGTTGGCCATGCAGGAGGCTAATGACTGAAGTAAACCAAATACCAAGTTACATGTCATGGAAATGTCTGTCTTTTAAAATGAATGAATGCACAACCAGACTTCTGAATATCTCTTTATGCAGAAATTAAATTAATTAAGACTCTTTCCACTGTAATAAACATTTCTGAATTGTCTTGCTTGTCAGTTATCTGCATGAAAAATAAAAGGGTTTTTCTCCACTGGCCCAAGCTTCTGACATCTGAATAGTCATCTGCCATGAATTGGAGCTATTACTGATGTCAAAGGACCAAAATTCAAGTGATCATTTAATGTGGTCTAAGATGAAGGAAAACATAATTGAATTCTAAACAAGTAATGTCACATTCTGTGTAATGACTGCTGCCTGGATGGCAGCAATAACCCCCAAAGAGATGATGCATTTCACACAGAGAAAAAGAGCTGGAAAACAACTTGAATGCATTTTTGTTTAATTACATTTAAAAAAACCAAACCAAAGCAAACCAACAATTTAACAAAACCTTTTATTTCTTCTTCTTCTTTTTTTTTTTTTTTTTGCCTTTTTACTTACTTTTTTGTCCCCACAGAGGAAAAAAAAGTAAAAATATGAACTGGGAAATAGGTAAATACGTGTTTGTAGCCTTCCTGAAATATTTAAAATTTAAGAACAAATCAAGTGACCAAGAGAATTCTTCATTTACATGGGAGATCTCTCTAGGATAATAGTAAGATCTTGTCTTACATTGCAGTGTTGTTAAAAACTATGACACTATGGGTTAAAGACTTTTGTGCAACCTAACACCCTTTGTTGTGTGTTAGAGTACAATTACATTGAACTCTTCTTGCTAATGACCTGATTGTTTACATGTAAGCCAGACAGCCAAGAGTATGCTAAGATTGAAACTGTTAATTTGTAAGTATCTAATACAACACAGATCAGGCCATATATTTAAATCCCTCAATAAACACCAAAAAGAAGTAGGAAACTTTGATGGAAAAAAATTAAAATTGTCAAATATGCTGAATTTCTCAGGAATAAACCAATTTGCAGTAAATACAATATAAGTAAGATATTTGTTCCGTTGGCTGAAAATGGTTGTATGAAATATTTTACTTACTACCAGTTTCCTTGATTAATTAAACCTCATAGCTCCTTTAATATCACTCCTTGATATTATTTTTGTTATCATGGACAAAAAGAGATAATTCAGGGTTAATGTAATGGAATAATTTAGAAGGTTATACTTGTGGTTTTAGATGGATTCTATTATAACTGCTTGCATGACAAATTATCTTAAAACCTGATATTTTTGTGTCACCATCATGACTTTTTGACCGTTGCAGCTTTGCATCAGCATTTCAGCTCAATACATCTTAGCGATGACTTCAATTAAAGTTAATATGTCCTCATTATGCTTGGAACAAAACTGTCACAAACAGTTTCTGTTATATCAGGACTAAATTCATTTAAGCATTTTGCTTGATCTGAAAACTTGTATCTATGGGATAAAAAAAAAAAAATAAAATTTTCTACCAAAGATCATACAGTTACAGGGAATCTTCATCAGAATATTAAAACATTATGGCCATTACTAAGGAAAGACTCTGGAAAGCCCATAAATTCACATGCAAAGTTTCATACCCTATATTTTCTGAGCTGCCCAACCCAATCGACCATTATCAGAGCATCATTGCTATGTACTGATTGCATACTGCAATGAATAAGCAGGAAATGTCCTTTTTATATAGCAGTCTGTTGTTTGGAGTACAGTGGTGTGGTTTCCACAGAAAAACTGGAGAATATATTCAAGAAGAAAATATGATGATCTACCCTCTCATCTGCTGGTTTCTCATGTATTGATCCACAGGGAGTACTAACTGCTCCAAATTCTCCTCTGGGGCTGAGTTCAGGTCTGTGAGCAGTGACATGCGCATCAGTCTGACAAAGTCATGGGCTGTGCTCCAGGATGAAGTTCTGGGGACTAATTCTGAAGCATCAGTATATTCAGTGACTAATATTAGGGAGATATTTTTGTCCTGTATGGAATTCAGATGCTTTCCTAAATATCATGGCTAGGCTTCGCGAACGAAGATTTGGGAAGGGCTCTACCCACGCTTGCTGCAAGCGCGCTGATGGCTAAAGAGGCCGATGCGAGATAGGCAAGTCCGGCTGCAAAAGGCACAGCAGAAAGTCTCCATAGGCGGTGTTGGTGAGGCACGGTTCTTTCTGCGTTGTCTTTTCTCCTCCAGACTGATTCTGCGTGCATTCTCAAAGGAATCAGCAGCGTTATAGATGGTGTGTCTCCATGCCTCCCGATTGGAGGCCAAAGTGGACCATTGATGGTAGTCAATATGGCCAAGGCAGAGGTATTGTTTCAGAGCGTCCTTGTATCTCCTCTTTGGGGCTCCTCTCTTGCGGCAGCCGGTGGCAAGTTCACCATAGAGCACGATCTTAGGGAGGCGGTGATCCTCCATCCTGGAGACGTGCCCTGCCCAGCGCAGCTGCGTTCTCAGCAGCTTGTCCGGGAGCTTCTTTTTGCTGACGATGCCGCCCTCGTTGCTCACACAGAAGCAGCTCTGCAGCGCTTAACATCCTGCTTTGCAGAGGCTGCTGAGCTTTTTGGGCTGGAGGTCAGCTTGAAGAAGACAGAAGTTCTCTTCCAACCTGCACCTCAGGAAGCCTTCCATCACCCCCGCATCACCATAGGTGAATCAGAACTAAATATATCCTAATATATTAAGGATTAACATGAATATTGAGTTATTAATGTTATAAGAAGCCTCTACAAATAACCAAGGAAAATAATATGACCTTAAATACTGCAGTCATCTTCCTTGACTTAGGCACAACTACTCCTCTGTTTAAAATTAATCACATTCATAAATGCCTTCAGAGTTGTATGTGGTCCTAATTGTGAGAAAAACTGTAATTTGAGAGCATGACAACATTAAAAGAGTGTGGAATGTAACTCAAAGAAGAGTCTTTTCTTTGCACTTCAAACTTCCCTGTGTTGAAATATCTATTGTCTACAGATTTTAATAATTTCCCTCTGAGTATTTGCTTAGGATTCATTTCTTTGGATGTTAATTTTTCATATATACATCCCAATGTATTTTAATCAAAATCCCAGTGTGATATGCAAAAAGACTGTCTCCTATGTCAAACTCTCTGTAAATCAAAACCAACTATACATTTTTATGGAAATGATTTATGCAAAGCAGCTATTTGATCCACAATAATAGTCACATGAGAAAGAAACAATGGAGAAAAAGGCCTGAGAACACATGGCAAGAACACAAATGTAATTAAAATCAGCTTTTATTTGTCAGACTTAGAAATACAAAATGTGCATTCCCAAAAATACTCATAAACCAAAATGTCTCAGGCTTCTATTCAATTTTATCCCATGCCTTTCTGACGAACATATCCATATGAAGGAAAAACTAATTCAAAACCTGAAAAAATGTGAAAAATTGTGTAAAATATAAATCATTTATTTGAAACATTCAATTCCTGACCCAGTCAGATTTATTTAAAGCAAAACACACCTCCTGCATATCCAATTAATGGTTGCCATGGCAAATAAGAGTTCCCACTGCACTGCCTTATTGCAATATGCATGGCAATTGCAAGTATATCACTCAGAATATTTCCATAATGATATTAGCTGATCTATTCAGCATCAGACAATTAATTTTGTGAAGCATCAGGTGTTCAATATTTATCCTCATAAAAATTAAATAGAAACATTCACGTATCATATGGAAATAGATTCCTTTATAATCTCCATCCTACTTTCTGTCATTAAACATTTTTTTTTAAGAATTTAGATTAGGCTGATAGGCAGATTTTGGTAAGTTTTCTCTATGAAATGGCCATGGTCTGTACAATGTTTTAATTTTTGAATAACAGCTAGTTATAACATGCATTAAAAAAGAGAATACATTGTGTAAAAAATGTGACATTAATGAGTCTATACTTGCTTATAAACATGGTTCTCCATGAAATTCAGGTTCATTTTTTTTTAAGGATTTTCTTGGTTGATAATGTCTGGATCAGGCAGATCTTAGCACTGCCAGTTTTTGTAGGAAATAAGCAAAAAGAGTGTGCTGTCCCCCAAAATCACATGTTAAAAAAGGAGATGTAAAGGAAAAATAGGGATTAGCCTAACTTCCTCTGCTTTGAACATGAGTGTCTTTAAACTATTGTGACCCAGGGCTCAGAACTTCCCCTTCAGAAATGTTTTTAAAAGTTTTACTCTAAGTAACTTGTTTTGGTCTTTTCCATTTGACTCATTGTGCACTCCAGCCTGGGGAGATATCTGTCTCCAGGACACTGCTTTCTTCTCTAGGCTATACTCTCATAATTTAGTGGGACTCCTTTTCTATCCCTGTGAAGCTGGGTTTGTGCTGAAATGAGTGGCAGAAGTAATCCACCCAAAGAATAAGAGAAATCAAGAAACCATCGGGTTCAGAGAGGTTGGGACCAGGGGTTTGAGATTACGTCCTTAGAAAGGTTTCTGGGTTTCTTCACAGTCATAGTTTGAATCCCTCAGTAATTCTGATGTACTGAATATTTAGGCGATTTCTTCTCTTTGAGTAAGAAACTTCCTTATGACATTATGGTTAATATATATAACATAATTATGTTCCTTCTTCAGCTTAATCTTTCAGTGAAAATGTCTTTTCACAAGAAACCTTCACATTTGAAAAAAATTCAGTCTCCAACAAGTGAACAAGGAATCTAATTAAGGGGAAAAAACCAGTAGTGATGTTGATAAAGAACTAGGTGTAGGAATGAACCCTTGCTGAAGGACCAGTAAGGAAGGTGAAAGACTGGTAAAGCTAGAGCTAGCAAAATTATTATTAATAGCTCTGCTATTCAGGCAGTTTGCCTTTTGATAAATTTGAAGAAACAGCTGTGTGTAGCAAACAAATCATGTGGTCTCTGAAAACAAACTTCAGAGCCTGTCATTTTCACTCCTTTGAGAATGTGTTCTTATGTCTAGATTACGGTTTGGCTTGGTTTGGTTTTTTCCTAGTTTGCTGTTGTGGCTCTTTGGGTTTCTTCATTTTTTCTCTTCTCCTTATCCACAGGATCATTTTCATAGACAGCTTGAAGTGTAGTTTTACGTAAGAAAATATGATCATAATCTTTTTTACATATCTAAGGCCATCCTATGAAAAAATTGAAAATTAAGACGGAAACCTTGAAACAGTTATCTTTGTTATGAAATACTTATTAATAGTGCAACAAACTCTTTAAATAATCATGATCTCTTTGCAGCGAAGAAACAAAGAGCTAATTAAAGACAAAGCGATACAATTTGATTTTCTAGATAGGCTTTTGACTATAGTTGGCATCTGTAAAAGAAAAGCAATCCAGAAAGCAAAATTACGGTTCATTGCACATATTCTGATTTGTAGCACTGACCTTGACTGTAACAAAATCTGAAGCTGGCTCTAGGCAACAGAAGTAGCTAGGAAATTCAGAGTCCTTCTCAGCATTTTCAACACAGAATTTTGCAATGCTTTTGTTTTTAGACTTTTGGCACATACAGTAACCAATAGCTTCATTTAGTAATATTCAGCAGTTGGATGGATCAGGCTATTTTTTAAATGAATGAAACTAATTTTGCTTGCAGTAACTTCTACTACACCAGCTGTTATTGTTAACACTGCTGTCATCAACATCATCATTATCAGCATAACTATAATTACTTTTAGAAAGATAAATCAAGGAGATGCAGCAGTGGAAAGACAAAGTGCCAGGATAGAGGGTTATCTTTTTTTTCTAAGTCTTAGCAGCACTGCTTTATTGCAATCTGTGTTGTGGCAGTTCACTGCAGCAGATTATTTAGTGTCTTTTGATTATATTGTCTAGAATTAACAGTGATTTCTTGTGTACCTCTTATGAAAGGTGTAAATAAACAACATAATATCATCTGGTAATAATTTCTACATAAAGAAAAAAATCAGTTTTGATTATATGATAAGTAGTCTAATTGAATTTGCTTCTTTCATTAAAAAGGGAACACCCGCAACTCAGCAGATCCTCCTATTATTTCCTTGTAATTATCTAGGTAAATACATATTAAAAGCCAAATATAGAAATAGAAAGAGACACTCTATCCCACTGAATACTAATTGGGTACTTCTGAATCAATAATATGGTCAGATGTTCATCAGAGTCAGATATCCATATAATATGATCAGACTACACTGGTTTGAGTTGAAATTGTGGAAAGGGAAAGGAAGGGGGAAATGTAGTTTATATTGTATTCTGTTGTTTTCTTACATCCAGTAACTCTATGCATATAATAAGTTGTCCATTTATAGCTGGGTAATGTGAGAGACAAAACCAAGGCATCATTGAAATTCACTTCTCTGAACTCTTAGCTTTAAATGCCACTACAAATGTGAATTTAACAACACTTAAAGTCTGACTCCTTGATTCTCAGTATCTTCACAGGTAACGCAAACATGAACAAGAGTGTTTGACATTAAAATAAAGCCCACAAACCATGTAATCCAGTTTCTTGGCTAGGCTTCCCTGATTTTACATCAAATTATCTCCTTGTCATTTTATTAATAATAAAAAGAATCTAATATAATATTCAACTAATCTTTCGTAAGTGTAATGTCCACCCAAATCACCAAAACACTATGGAGTACATACTTCTTTCTAGAGACAGGACTAAATTTCCATTTAGTGTGCAATCCTTCACAAATCTGAAGATCTAATCACCTACTCACTGACTGTTTAGACTTCAGGGATAAGAAGGTTATTAAGAGGCATTCTATATCTAACACTTTAATTTTCCATTCCCAGACTCAGATAGTTAAGACAACTATTAAAGAGTAAATTGCTTTAGCCTAGAACAATGGATAGTTATCTTCATGATCTCCTAGAGCCAGACATAACTTGGAGATAATTTTTTTTTATAATAAGTGGAGGTATTATTAGTTCAAAACATCCCTCATTAATCCTGTTAATCTACTCTTCCTGTCACAACTTTGAGACCAAATACATTCTTTACCTAGCACTTTGGAGTTCTATAATGTAAAACTTAGATGCCAAATTTTAAAGTTATTTCTTCTTAGATGTTAATGACTGTTCAATACTTACATTCCCCCTACAAAAAGGCTGAACTTAAAAAGCCTTAATATTACGAAAAACTACTAACATTTCACTTCATTTTAAATGTAAGGTATGTGGGAATGAAACTTCAAGTTAACCAATGACAGCTATAAATATGCAGAAAGTTTGCCAAAATTATACCATAAGAACATTAATTAGAAAACTGAATAGCTTTTAATCTGCTGAAGCCTTTGTTTCTACAGATTGACAAAGTCGCTGTTTGAATATTAAACAGTACAATTCCTGACAAAGAACACACATATCTGATCTTCGTCTGAGAAACAAAAAATATTTCTGAGTTAATACTAAGGCTTTTATTTAGTAACAAATTTAATATTAATTTAACATATAAAGTGCTCAAGTGATGAGGAGATTGAATTATATGTGTATACATCCTGTTAAAAAATTTATGTAAGTAACCATTGTTTAATACTGTATTGTTGGCCTTAGTTTTCCAGAAAATACAGATAACGAATCACCTGGAACATTTCTGCTCTTTTCTCACTGGCCCAAAAAAACCCAACATTAAAAGCTGTCTTAATTATGTTCATGGAAGGATATTGAATAGAGTGGTAGACTACAATTTGATCATGAGCCATTGCAGTATAAAAGTAGTAAACCAGAACTGTTACTATAATAATAAAGTAACAAATGAAAAATGCTCAAGGTTTCTCTCATTGACCAGAAGTAAGTCCTCCTTCTGTTATTTTTAATTTCTTTCTTGCCTTTTATTGATTATCTTCTTATAGCCTTTAGGGTTTTTCCCATCATCAAAAATTAAAATGTCATTATTTATAACACTGGGATAGGGAAAAAAAAATTGATAGGAACTCCTGGACATACTAATGTAATTTTTTCCTTTTTATTTGAGCCTTCTCAGGCCATTCCCTAAAATCAAACTTAGCCCCATCAGTAAATGCCTTACTAATATGAGGAATGTCTCCTACATCACTACAGCCCTCTTACTTTGTGAATTGTCTGGTCTTCAGAGACGAGACCTCTTTTGATTATCCGTTTTTATTCTGTACTTAGTTAATGAACTTATTGTTAATAGGGAGTTAGGAATTATTTAAATATGAATGAAAAATAAAGCTAGTAAATGTACTAAAAAGAACTAGAAAGTTTTCTTTAAAAATTAAAAAAAAAAAAAAAAGGGTAGGAAGGTGACTAGCATGAGTGGATCATCCATCTGTTAACATCTGGATAATACCCCAAATGCGTCCACAAGTTGGTTTGCCAGAAATGACTTCCCACAGTAATCTGATTGAATTCAAAGAGGGAAAAATGAAAATGAATGAAGAAGTGAACTATCTGTGTTTAATCTTCAGTTTCATCAGAAATCGATTAACTAGCTGACTTTGGGTCCAAAAGAATTAATTATACTCAGTCTCCGGTATAATTAACAACACTGTGGCCATCTCCCAAAATATTCATTAAACAGTCAGGAACAATATGAAATTCAAATTAAAATTGGAAAAGAGATTAAATAGAAGTAGTCATCTCTAAAAAGAATCATACTACATCTGAGATGAAATCATTTAAGCAATACAAAATATGGAAATATATTTTGCGTTACATTTAATTATCATTAATTCCAGCACTGCAAGCTGGCAGCTATTTTAGGCTCATTACAAAGACTAAAATGGGCTGGAATTTTAATAGAAATCAATCCTCATTGGAATAATGGGAATATGATTCAAGCTTACAGGAAGTTTAGTTCGAAAATTCAAGTTTTCTCTTTAATTCTAAGTTTAACTGAGGAAATTTGCATTCTGATGTACATCTGCTACTAATGTGAAATACTAAGAAATATGCACCTAGCTGGGAATGGAAGGAGAAAGAAGAGGGAGGAGAAAAGGTGTAGTTTAAATATATGTTTTGGAATCCCCATTTTTCAAATTTCCCAAAGCTAGTGTCTGTGGAACTGAATAACGTTGCCATATGCAATATGGAATTTACTTTCAGATTTCTACATGTGATGTTTTTTCACCCCCTGTAATTTTACCTTGCTATATTTGGTACATTCTTCTGAATTCCAATATCTTTTAACCAGTAACAGCCAGGCTTTTCTTGCTTCGTACTTTTTCTTTTCTTTTTTTTTTTTTTTAAATTCAACTATCACCAAGATTCTCATTTTAACAATTTCTGTAGAAAGTAATTTCAGCAGAGAAAAAGTAACTGCATTCAAAGTAGGACATCTTGAGATTTTTTAATGTTCTACGCCAAGGGTTATATAGAACAAAATACTCATGAGCGAATCATTTAGGAAATAAAAAATCATCTATGCATGTAATTAATTATCAAAATTAAATCTTCTATTATTTTATAATTTTATTTTTAAATTATTTTTTTACCAAAGGCACAGAAAGCACCTGCTTTCAATTATGGATTTCTTATGCAGATCTCATTTTTGCTTACTATTGACACCTTTAATAAGGCTGTCTAATAAGACTATCAAGGAATTTGCATTTAGAGTAAAAAACCATTAGAGTTTTTAGTAATTTGGTGTAATGTCATCATTCTGCATGTCAGCTTTTTTCTTCTTCAACCCTCTAGCTGTTTTGACTAAGGACTAAACCACTGCCAGAATTTTGTCATTGCATGCAACTTTGATTTTTTGATCAACCCATGCTGGCTGGATGCCAGGTCCCTGCCAAAGTTGCTCCATCATCCCCTCCTCAGCTGCACAGGGGGAGAAAATACAATGAAAGTCTCATGGGTTGACATCCGAGCAGAGAGAGATCACTCACCAGTTACAGTTACGGGCAAACCGAAATCAACCTGGAGAAAAATAATTTAATATATTACCAATCAAATCATAATAGAGTAATGAGAAAGAGAACTGAATCTTAAATAAATACCTTCCCCCCAACCCTTCCCCTCTCCCTGGGCTCAACTTCACTCCTGAATTCTCAACTGTGCCCCCTCCAGTAGTGCAGTGGGGTTTGGAACGGAGGCTGTGGTCAGTTCATTACACCTTGTTTCTGCTACTCCTTCCTGCTCAGTGGGGGGACTCTTCACACACTCCCCTGCTCCAGTGTGGGGTCCCTCCCATGAAAAACAGTCCTCCACCAACTTCTCCAACACAAGTCCTTCCCATGGGCTGCCGTTATTCACAAACTGCTCCAGCATGGCCCCTCTCACAGGGTTCAGTTCCTCAGGAGCCAACTGCTCAACCTAATTGGTGGTTTCAATCATCTGGATATCTTCTGGGAAAGCAATACAGACGGCTGTAAGCAATCCAGGACACTCCTAGAGTGCATCAAGGATAACTTCCTGGTCCGATTATTACACAAACCAACCAGAGGAGAAACGTTGCCAGACCTGGTGCTCACTAGTTCAGATGAGCTCATTAAAGAGGTTTAGACTGGTGGCAGCCTGGGCCGTAACAACCATGCCCGGGCTGAGTTCATGATCTTGAGGAACACGGGCCTGGCAAATAGCAAAGTCAGGACCCTGAACTTTAGGAGAATAAAATTCCAGCTGTTGAAAGAATTAGTGGATGAGATTCCCTGGGAAACTCTCCTTCTGGACGGAGAGTCTGACCAGAGCTGTCAGGTTTTCAGGGCTACTGTTCGTAGAGCACAAGGGCTCATTATCCCAGTGTGTAGGAAATAAAACAAGGCATGCCAGAACTCGTCATGGCTGAACAAGGATCTGCTTCTCACACAGAGGTGTAAGAAGAAAATGCACAGCCAGTGGCAGTAGTGGAAATGTGACCCAGGAAAATAACAGGAATACAGTTCAAATAACATAGGGGTGGGATCAGGAAAGCTAAGGCAGTGTTGGAAAGGGACTTGTTAATAGATGTGAAGAATAACATGAAGGGCTCCTCTAAGTACATAGTTCAGAAAAAAAAAAAAAAAAGCCCACGGAAAGTCCAAGGAGAGTGCAAGGGTGAATTCCTTGAATAAGTGAGAAGGCAAAACTGGTAACAGATATGGACATGCTGAGGTACTCAATAAGTTCTTCACCTCAGTCTTCACAGGCCTCACATGTCTCTCAAGTCCCTGAACATCCAGGTGGGAGTTGGGGAAGCAAATTTCCCCCCACTGTAAGTGAATGACAGAGTTGGCATCACTTGGTGAAAGTGAATAGCCACAAGTCTATGGAACTTGATGACATGCATCCCAGGGTCCTGAAGGAGCTGACTGATGCTGTTTCCAAGCTATTCCATTATATTCCATGGCAGTCAGGTAAAGTCCCTGTGACTGGAGAAAGGGAAACATCACTCATTTTTAAAAAGGGGATAAAGGAATACCCAGGAAACTACAGATCAGTAAGCCTCACTTTTTTGCCTGGGAAGATCATGGAGCAGATCCTTGTGGAAGCAATGTTAAGAGCTATACGAGACAAGGAGGTGATCTGAGGCAGCCAGCATGGCTTCACTAAAGGCAAATTATTCCTGACCAAACATGATCTTCTATTATAGGAGTGACTGCAATGGTTGACAAGGGAAAACTGACCCATGTTATGTACCTAGACTTCTGTAAAACCTTCGACAGAGTCCCACGTTGCATCCTTATCTCCAAATTGGAGAGACATGGATTTGAAGGGTGGACTATTCAGTGGATAAGTCAGTCAATTGGCTGGCTGGACACAGCCGGTGAGTTGTGGTCAATGGCTCTGTGTCCAGCTGGAGACTGGTGATGAGTGGTGTCCCTCAAGGCTCTGTCTTCAGACCAGTGCTCTTTAATATCTTTATCAATGCCACAGAGAATGTAATGGAGTGCACTCTCATCAAGTTTGCAGGTGAAATGAAACAAATCTGAGCACTGCAGTTGACACAACAGAAGGTATGGGATACCATCCAAGGGGGCCTAGAATTTTGAAAATTGGGCCCCTGAGAACCTCATGAAGTTCAGCAAGTCTGAGTGCAAGATGCTGCACTGGGTCAGGGCAAACCCAGACATGAGACTGGGAGAAAATGAGAGCAGCCCTGATAAGAAGGACTTGGAGGAGTTTATGGATAAAAAGCTGAACGTAAGACATGTTCTACCAGCCAAGAGGGACAACTTTATTCTGGACTGCATCAAAAGAAGTGTGGACAGCAGGTAGAGAGAGGTGATTCTTCCCCTGTACTCTGCCCTCATGAGACCCCACCTCAGCACAAGGAAGAACCGGGCCTGTTAGAAAAGGTCTAGAGGAGGTCACAAAGATGATCACAGAACTGGAGAATTGGTTGGAACTAGATGATCTGTAAGGTTCCTTCCAACCCAAGCCACTCTCCTGGGTTGCTCTGATGATTTTTTGACATGTGACACCACAGGCAACTCATGCCTGGAGCACTCTGTTCCTGAAGGACTGCATGCTGTGGAAAGGACCCATGCTGAAGTAGTTTGTGAAGAACTGCAGCCTGAGGGAAGGAATTATGCTGGAGGATCTCACTGAGGAATGTCTCCCATGGGAGAGATTCCATGCTGGAGCAGGGGAAGAATGTGAGGAGTCCTTCCCTAAGGTAAAAGAAGCAGCAGAGGGCATGTGATGTGCTGAGCACAGTCCCCATTTCTGTCCCATGATGCCACTGAGTGGGAGTAGGTAGAGAATTTGGGTATGAATTTGAGCCTGGGGAGAAGGGAGGAGTGGAGGAAAGGTGACTTTCTTTAAAAATTGGTTTAGTTTCTCATTACCCTACTCAGATGTGACTGGTAATACACTGCATTATTTTTCCCAAGTTGAATTTGTTTTGCCAATGAACACAACTGGAGAGTAACCTCTGCCTGTCCTTATCTTCACCCACAAGACTTCTGTTATATTTTATCTCCTCTATCCAGCTGAGAAGAGATAGAGCAGCTTAGATGGGCACCTGGCATCCAGCCAAGGTCAACCTACCACAAGGCACCAGGAAATTACAGCAACAAGTCTGCCCTCAAAAGGAAAGCATTCTCTACTATCCCACTATAGGGGTTTTGTGCAAGGACTTTTTCATTCAAATATAATGCATTATTCATTGCAACATTTGAGAAACTTTTCCAGATTAAAGATAAATCCTGCAACACTAAACAATAAGGCAAACTTACCAGACCTCCGGAAATCTTTTAAAAATGCTTATTTCACAGAAATTTAATTAGATTGATTAGGGCTATTGAGCTGTGTATGTGATATTCCCCTAAAGACCATTCCTTCTCATGAGAGATTTTACAATAATTAAACTGTAGCAGGACACTCAACTGTAACTTTTAATGGTCTTCCTTACCAAGTGTGTATGGAAGGGGAAAGTGAAAGATATATTTTCGGAAAGCCATGCAAGCAGGGAAACACATTCTTTGAAACAAATAGATGACCTGGGAGAATTAAAAGGGGCACTGATTTTTGAAATATTGAAAAGACTGTTGAACTTTTCTATAACAAGTAAGTATGTTCTACATATGATAATTATCCGGCCTGTCCTCAGGGGAGACTTATTTGAATTTATTAATGAATATCACAAAACAAAAAACCCAATAAACAAAGAACTAACCCTTTCCTCATTATGTTTCTGCATAAGTAACTGTAAGTAAAAAAGTAACTTTAAGGAAAAAAAAAAGAAAAATCAAATAAAATCATACTCAGATACAGAGATCTGAAAATGTATCAGGAAATATTTCTGGGAAGTCTCAGCTGCTTTATTCATTCAACATTCAATTGCGCTCAGGTCATGATTCTAAGAATTTACTACTCTCTTCAGATATGGTGTGACATTCAGTGTTATGTAGACTTTTTTCTTACTCTACTTTTTTAAGGGTAATCTAGATATGTGTGTATTGTGTACAGTCATTAAATTGAAATAACCACCAGATGATTACTACTCTCCTTTATTGTTGGT
Source organism: Grallaria varia (assembly GCA_013396735.1). Lineage (NCBI taxonomy): Eukaryota > Metazoa > Chordata > Aves > Passeriformes > Formicariidae > Grallaria > Grallaria varia. The sequence goes on along the minus strand of VWZG01013370.1, from coordinate 27,915 downwards.
CCACAGCAGAATTAACGCATGGCTTAGGTAGTAGCTCCTTCTAATCTTCTAAAGAACACCTTTTCAAGGGAAAACTGTGAAAATCTGGCTCCATTTAGTGCATTAACAAAACTGACAAGGTTATTTGACAGTCTACACTTAGAATTCCTAAATTGCAAAATTTAATGTAGCATTGGACTTTTTTATTGTATACTATAAAAAGCAAGGAATATTATGCAAGCATACTTACATTGCAGTATACATATTTCAATTATATGTCCTTAACATATACCTTCATCTTTCACATTATTTTCACATTCTTCTTATAAGCATCTTTCAAAATTAACACTATATACATTCTCTCATTATTCTAATTTTACTTTGATATAAGAAAGAATTATTTTCATTATATTATTATTAACCATATGAAATAAAACTATGAAGAAAATAAGAAAATTCATTGTAATTAATCTAAAGCAGTAAGTGTAGATCAGAAAGGCAATAATTTCAAAGTATCATACGTCCTACTTATAGATGCTTCAGAAGTGTGTGTCTTTTTTAATGCATGGATGTGAATATGTGCAAGTTAATCTTTTCCATTTCAGGCTTGTTTCAACACTAGATAAAAGCAGTCATGTTTTCTTAGACCAAATTTTGTAGGAAGAGAAAATCAAGATATCTCAGATTTTCACTATGGGGCAGATAGTCCAGTATAAAACAGTATAACCCAGAAAATTATTTTCTAACATTAGACTCAATATTTCCCAAATATTATTTAACCACAGAATGACTGCATTGAAAGGCACAATAACAGAATTCTTCAGTGGGGTGTCATTGTGATGTAACAGGGGGACTTAAAAATTGGGATTCTGAAGTAATCACAGCAAAAACACAGTATGTATATAAGTTTGTCACAAACAATATTTTGGAGTGTTTGTGTTTCCTCTCTGATTGCCACAGCAGGTGAAATAAATTTCTTGGAAACTCACACCTAATTTCAGATGAATATGAAATCGTGGTTTACCAAGGCATTTGTATACCCCTTCCTAATCCCTCGGAGTGAAGTATAAAATGACTATACTAAAAGAAGCACATTCTTTTGCAGGATTGTGCAAAAGAAGGGAACATTGGCTGTTTGGTGGGCCCTGGAGGGAGAGAAAAGAGAAAAGTTTTCTCTAGCTGCAAAGGAGGAAATGGAAGGATTTCAGGTTTGGAAACCAATGATGGCTTTTGGTAAATTGGGAAGGTATTTGGTCCAAATCCAGGACACTGAAGAGAAATATGCTGAGGAGGTAGGAAAGGTTTGAGTTCTCCTGAGGCAACCAGACTATTATGTAGTAATTTTTACTGAATGCCACTCTGCCTTAATGTACCCTGACATACCCCCCTTCCCTGGAATGCAGATTCCTAGCAATTGTAATACAGACACCCCTGAAACCTGGTTGGTGGGAAGGGTGAGGGTGGTTGTGTGGGATATATATGTATTTGTTTTGGTTATAATGATACCTGTACCTGTGAGATTACTAGCTCATAGCTCTGGTCTTGTGGTCTTACGCCAGGTAATAGTGTACCTTCCTTGACCAGCCCAGGTATGCAAATCTCCCCCAGAGTTCAGTGAGACATGGACTTCCAGGTGTGACATGTTACATGTATCCTGACCCTGAAATCCCACTATATCACTATAACATTAAAAAAATTAAAATAAAAAATTAAGTCCTACGTGGTGTGAGAACCATGGGTGGTCATCTAAGATTTTCCCTGAATTAATAGGCAATGGGCCTTCCATTTTACCTTTTAATCATCAGGAGGCAGGTGTAAAGGTCTATGGTAGTTTCTGAAGTTGGGGTTTACATAAATTGCTCAACAGATCTGTGGGTGTTGTAAAAAATCTTAGGTCCAGCTCTGCTGGTACAGGGAGAGCCACACAAATCCCCTGGTTTGTCTGATTCCAAAGATACGTGAACTCTAAAATTAATTCCCCTGCAAAGTTTGTAGAATTAAGACTTCCATTCCCTGAGGTTGGCTTCAACGACTCAGTGGTGGACACTCATAGCTACATGTATAGAAAGGACAGCAATATATACTGAAGATACAATTATTCCTACAAATAAAACAACAAAACAATGTGGTATGAATCATGTGAAGAATTTTCTCTTCTTCCTTTCAGTTTTAGATTTCCACCTGTAAAAAATAAGAACAGAAACTATTCAGTCTCTTTAATATTCACTGACCAAAAACTGGTCAATGATTTGTTCAATTTAAATGATTCAACAACTGTGTCTTAATCATGAGTATGAAGTATTACACTGCTTCTAAGTTGTTATGGTCAGCCATATACAATATATTCACATTAACAAACATTTATGGTATTCTTGATAGTGTTTTCTGTGATTGTCTTGATCCCATAAAGCAAGAGCTCTTTCTGTAATGTGATCATAATTTCTCTACTTTTCTGCTGTAAAGCTGTTGTTTCCTCCCAAACCCCTTCCTGATTGTACTCAACAGAGGAATGTGCAACCTGTCCTTTTCTCCCAAACGTTTCACTTGATCTGCTTACAATCTTTTCAAAGAAACACCACAACGTTTTACCAAAAAGTGGAAAACAGGCAAACTCTTGGCATCAACTGGAACCTGTGGTAATTAAAGAAAAATTCTTTCTGTTTGCTCTTAACCCATAATCTAACTTTACTAGGTGTCTCTGAGCCTATTATGAGAAAAATAATGAGGTAGTTGTTTCCTAATAATTTTCATTAAGTTTGTCAAAATTTTTGGATCTCTTTCATATCCTTCCTGAGTCATATCATCTCTATCCTAAACAGAAACTATCCTGTGTCTTTAATATCCATGTTGTCCTTGTCTGTGCTTTAATATTAAGGGGAAGGATGTAAAAAGGAAAGAAATCAGAACCACATCATATAAAGGTGTGAAAGCACTGATTAAACACAGAAGAAGGGGAAATAATTGTAATGGTTGATGATTAGGTAGACAATATGAGGAAAAAAATTACTTAGGAGACAAGTGTTAAGGAGCATTTATGTTGTGGAAAAACCAACCATTAAATACTCCATCCTTAATGCTACTAAAATTCAAACACAGAAATATTTGGAACATTTATAACACTTCTAAAATGATCATACAATTACTTTAGAAACTTCCCTGGTTTTAAGACATCATTCATAAATATGTTTAGATAGCTTAGTTTCTTACCTGCTGTTTAGCTTAACTCTTTTCGTCTTTATGTCCTCTTCCTTTTATAAACTGAAAAAAAAACCAAAAAAACCAAACCAAACAAACAAACAAACAAACAAAAAAAACCCACAAAAAACCCCCAAACAAAGCCAACCTAAAAAAAAAGCATAAGAAAAATCCTACACTTCAACCAGAAACATGCCAGAATTGGCACTTATAATAGGTTCCTTATATCCATGAACAGTATGGAGTTTTTTTAACCAAAGCACAGCCAGGTGCTATAAACTATAACCCTGAGCATGGTGATGTAGATTTTGTTATTCTACAGGGCTCAGGGCCAAGATTTTTCATTCTTTTGTTCTGCACCAACGGGATTTTCAATAGAGCTCAACATATTGTCACTCCCACTGCAATGCTTATGGCCAAACTTACAAAAAAGCCAACAGCTACTGAAGTGAGGTCTTTCAAAAATCTGGCAAATACTAACATCCTGAAAAGCTGAAAATTACAGCTGATGACTTGCAGTTGTTTTTAGTTTTTTGTTAACAATGAAATGAAAAATGTTATTTTCTCCTATATTATCCTTTTGTTTAGCAAAATAGGCACTTATCTTACTGTCCTTCTATTTCTAAAAGGGAGTGATAAGTAGAAGAATACATATGTATATATATTAAAGATGATTGAATCTAGAATGGCTCAGCTTATAAATTTAATTTAATAATGTTTAAATGTTCACATGTATTGTGTGTAGTGCTGTTCACATACAGTACAACTGCTTCTAAGAGCTCCTTTATCAAGGGTTGTCAGCATGTGGAATTCCTTGCTGAGATTTCACTTTTCTTTCATCATAAAACTCTGGGAGAAATAATCAGTGACAGACACCAATACTTCTCTACCCATACTGCAGAAAATAAAAGAAGTATAAGTGCTTGGGATTATAGACAAAACACATGATACCTTTAGGACATACTTTCACAATCATAATATCTCTGTATCCTGTTTGTAGACATGCGCTAATAATACCTCTGTATCTCGCAGTATAATACTGGGGAAGAATGTATTAGAGATGTCATGGTGCTCAGATGCAGCTTAAATCACTGTCAGAGTTCTTCCATTTCAGGTGGTCACATACTAGGTTATTTTTTATATGCAGGTATGGATGAGTCTGATTATTTACACCTATACACAAAATAAATTAAATGTCTCCAAACTCAATACCAAGTATTAATGCTAACTGACACAGAAAGGCCCAAGTCTCTGCCAGGAAATTGTCTTGGGTTTCAATTTCAGGCAGCTGAAGGAAAGCTGTCTATCCAGGAATGGTTCTCTTACTAAACATAAGTTATGAAGTGCAAAAAACTTTCAAAAAGTCCAGAGGTATATCAGAAAATTATATAGTCCTTATGAATTAAGGTTACCCAATAACAACAGGATTGTTTAAATGTCAAAGGTTTCACGTACAACTGAAGTGCCCTTTGCTTTATGTGTGGTCTTTGATGGAAAGGAAAAGGTGAGATGGCTTGATCAAAGAATACTTTGTCTGAAGAAAGGAAGATTTATAGAAAGCATGAAGATGTAATATAAGAAGAGATGAGATTTATGTCTTGAATTCTTACCTGCCACTTAGAGCAGCACAAATTAAAAGAGTCAAAAACTCTTACTTATTTATTATTCAGACATTGCTTTCATTTCACCTTCTTTCCGATATAAAAATCAATTTATTGTCTTGTACTTCATAGTTGGCTCCCCAGAGACATATATGTTACGTAATATATATTCACTATTTCCAATGAGAACATTTAGAATGCACAGCATTAAAGAAATAGATGCTAAGATATATGAGGAAATAAAAATTTAACTAAAAAAACTAAATGTGAATTTACATTCCCATTACATACATAGAATTTACATATTATTTTCTGTCNAAAGACAAGTGTAATTTGAAATCCTAAAGATTTGTTCCTTTTTTTTTTTTTTTCTAAATAGGAAATGGTAAATAAATTAATCTGATCTGCATATCACCTGTCAATAATTACTTCTAACTGTGTTTTGGTCACTTTTTTGTTGTTATCATTTTTTAAAATAATTTTTGTAGGACGTCTTTTCCATAAAAAAACCCCCAAATCTCATTTTCCTATTTCTCCCTTTTCACCACAGAACAATCACAACTGCAAGCAATGTAACCCCTTCTAATCTTCATAGTTAGCAGTTGCACAGAAAACATCTTCCTGCAAGATGATGCCCTGCCCCATTTCCCATACCTTCATGTCCTATCATTCTCACTGAGCTTCAAATAATCAGGAAATGGCTTAAACTATCAGATGTTATAAACATCAAATATTCTCTTTCCTTCATTAGGAAAATGACATTTTGAAGCTTACCACAAAATCTTAGAGAAGTCCATCATCTCATGGGTGTTTCTGTTCCCCTGAATAGTGGGGGATCAGCTTCCCCATCCCCTTTTCAAGACTTTTAAACAAAAATGGAAATGAGGCATTCCAGCAGCAGCCTTAAGAGAAAAATTTATTTCAGGACAGTCTAAAATAAGATAAAGCAAAAGTGAGACTCTGGCTCTATGGTTTACCTTCCCTTCTAGTCCCTGGTCCCTGCCCTTTATTAATGGCAGATTGATTTCTTTTTCCCATGTTCAAGTAGTTCTCACCAGTCTAAATTATTCAACATCGTTATTGCCTTTGTGATTTTGTTGTTTGGCTTTTGTTTGGTTGGTTGGTGGGTTGGTTTTTACTTTTCCAGTGTAAATGTAATACTCTGATACATGCTGGTAACTCAGGACACTGCTTTGTTCTCTTTTTATTGAATCTGTCTAACTATACACTAAAACAGATTTTATATGAAGGAGAACTGTGGGAGTGTCAAAGAAAATATTTTTGAAGATTCATATCTCATATGAATGGCTATTTTTCTAACAAATATCTGCTGCTATGACTCAAAAGTTTGCCAACAGACATATACTCCTAAAATTATTGTTTTTTCTTGTGTGGGTAAGATAACTCTGAAAGCATCAGCTATTTGAGCTAGACTTTTGTCATCCCTGTTGCTTCTAAACTGAAAAACAAACATGAATACATTTTGATTTTGACGAACAAAATATTTATCTGTGCTGACAGCCATTGCTATTTTCCATGCATAAGCCAATGGAATTTACCTTACATGGACAGAGATGTTAAATATAAATAGGAAAAAAATCAGAGTGTTCATAGCAGAAAGCCTGACTGATTGTTAAATACAGAGATTATCAGACATCACCATGAAGGAATGGTTCCTATTTTGAAATCTCAGGATGTTTTTTCTTGCATTAATAGGTTAATTCATTGCCATTTTGGAGCATCTTGGAAGTGATTCCATCCCCATGATTTTCATGCAATTTTGATCACAAAAAAAAAAGTATATCAAGCCATGAAATTGCTGTTGACAAGGGAACTTCCATAATCTCATAACATGTTATAATACAAGCTCAATATATGATGAATAATAGAATATTGAAGGAACAGCTGCATTTGGATGGTCCAGGTTTCTTTATGCACTTCTGGTACAGTAAAATGCTACAGAATTAAAATTTTGGAACAATTTCTTTCTTTCATTAAGTCTAATCATTCAACACAAATGAGTAAGATACCAGTGTGCAAAGCCAAATTTAAATCTAAGGCATGAGATACTTGGCAAGGTAAAAAGAAGCTGAAAAAGATGCTACTCTGACTTGCTAATATTGTAATGAACTTTTTACAAGACCTCTGTCATGCAGGATACTAATATTAACACTTGATGAGTAAATAATTTTAAGCAATTGCAATTTCCTTTTCTTATTTTGCTTACTAAATTGGGAGTGTTAAAGCAGAACTCATTATTATGTTTCTCTTTGGCAAGAAAAAGCAAAATCTGCGTTATCCCAAGTGGACTCACTTTAAATTGTTTACTGAGGCAAAAATTGAACTTGTGTTGCAGAAACACTAAGTAGAAGAAATGTATTGCTCTTTTCTGAAGGTTGTTTACTGCACCACAGATTGTCCAGTTATATTGAAACAAACTGTATTAATAGGTACTGGAAGCAGCATTATTAAAATTGTCAGTGTACTCTCCTATAACAGTATTGCTTATACTTCACTGCATTTTTCTTTTATTGGTTAGATAAGTTTACAGAGAAAGTATTTTTCCCTGTTTTGAGTCTCAATTTGGTGTGACAATTCCTAATGCAAATATCTGCTGAGCTTGTGTATACTAACTGACTCATGAGTGTGCAAAAGTGAAAGGTCTATTTATACATCACATCATCATAACAGGGAACTTCAGACAGAAAACTATCAGTCTATCTACTAAGACTAATGACATTGCACATCCAAAATATAGCTATCCCATGCATGCTCAGAGGAGGTAGAAGAAGTGTCAGAAGAACCAAATGCAAGTAGAGTAGGCAGCTATTCCAACAGACTTCAGAAATGATGGAAGTGATGCTTGAAAGCAGATTTTATGTGCGGCACTTTCCTTGATTAAAGCCGAACCTGAGCACACACTCCAGGTGGAGGCTGTTGACAAGTGGTGTCCCTCAGTGCAACAGTTGATTTCGGGGGTGACCACGTCCCAGTAAAGGGAGCTTGACCCTCCTTTACAATAGTAGGGATTTGCCCCCGCTTTGTCCCCCTCCACGCAGCCCTTGGGGTGCCCCACAGAGAGACACGCAGAGGCCAACGCAGAGGGAGCAGAGAGAGAGTTTATTATATGGGTGGACCTATTTATAACTTCTAGAGGGATCCTAACGGGTCCAATGAGAGACTAGGAATAACAACCAATAGGAAAGGGTTAACCAAGGGCCAATAGGAAAACTTAAACACACTTCAAGGACACATTCTTTTAGACCTAGCTAGGGAGATAAGGCTTTCTCTGGGGATTTTGGGATGAAGACACAATGACTCAGGGGAAAAACACAGAAACTCCATTTTAAACAACAGTAAAAGCTTCAGATTTTAAGGCATTTCTGCCAGCCTCCTCACCCTTTCCACCAGTCCACCTCTCACAAGACTCTTTCCATTGCCGATATTGATTGTTCACTGCCACACCTCAGGCCTCTTTCTTGGGGCCAGTGCTTTCCAATATCTTCATCAATGACAGACAGCAAGATTCAGTGTACCCGCAGTAAGTTTGCATGCTACATGAAACAGAGAGGTGCAGTTGACACAAGAGGAGGATTGAGTGCGATCCAGGGTAACCTGAGCAAGCTTGAGAGGTGAGCCCATGAGAACCATGAAGTTCAGCAATTCTAAGTGCAAGGTGCTGCACTGGATTGCGGCAAATCCACACATGAGCTCAAACTTGAGTTAAACTCATTGTAACCAGCCCTGTGGAGAAGGACTTTGAGATTCTTCTGGGTAAAAAGCCGGACATGAGCCAAAAATGGGTGCTGTCAGCCCAGAGGACCAACTGAATCCTGCACTACATCAAAAAAAGCATCGCCAGTGGGTCAAAAGAAGTGACTGTGCTCTCCTGTTCTGCTCTTTTGAGATTTCACCCGGAGTGATGTGTCCAAGTCGAGGCTTCTCAGCATAAGAAAGACATGGATCTACTGAAATGAGTCCAGTGGAGGGCCACAAACATGACCAAAGAATTGGAGCACTCTCCTACAAAGACAGGCTGAGAGACCTGAGATTGTTAAATATGGAGAAGCAAAGGCTCCATGGAGACTGCACTGCAGCCTTCCAGTACTTAAACGAGGCTTATAAAAAATGATGGAAACTAACTTTTTGCACAGGCAGACAGTGATAGGACAAGGGGGAATTGTTTTAAACTAAAAGAGGAGAGATTTAAATTAGTTGTTAGGAAGAAATTCTTTCCTGTGAGGGTGGTTAAGGCACAGAACAGGTTGTCCAGCAAAGTTGTGGATGCTCCATCCCTGGAAAGTTTCAAGGCCATGTTAGATTGGGCTCTGAACAATCTGAGCTAGTGGATGGCATCCCTGCCCATGGTGGGGTGTTGGAATTAGCTGGTCTTTAAGATTCCTTCCAACTCAAGCCTTTCTATGATTGTATGATGAATAAAACTAATAGGGAATAATTTGTGGCACAAAAAGAAGGCAAAGAAATAAACATTAACCTCAGTACCCAAACCTAGTCTGACCTAGAGTAATGCAGTTTAGTTGACGAGCTGAAATTTTTCCAAGAGTTCATGCTTGTTTTGAAGCAAAGCTTGGAGGTGCTGCAGGTGTTCACATGGGTTTTTCAAAGATCTCTTAAAGCTTCAGAGAGAAAGAACAAAAAAGCTGGAACTGCTTAAGATGAAGAAACAGTAATAAAGACAAATAGAGAATATGCATTAATAAACTGTGATTCTTATCCTAGAACCACATTGGAAGCTTCATCACCTAATTCAATAGGAAATTTCCATGCTGCTAAGAAAACGCTTGTGCAGTAAAACAGCTCATCTTTTGAAAGAATGTGTCGACACATGTCAAGGAAACCCAAAGGTTGGGTTTTTTTCTACATTTTGGAAGATCTTTCTAAGTTCTATAGGTTCAATTACAGTATTGCTTCAGGTTACAGAAAATAGATTCTCTATGAAAGTGTCCGATCCTTGCAGAGATTTTAACGTTTAGGTTCTCCAAAAATGGGACACAAGGTTTGAAGATGTGCCCTACATTATAAAATATGAAATAAGAAAAAAATCAAAATGTGAAATATTAGAAAATGTTCAAATAAATAAAAAGGATGTAGAAAAAATTGCTTTAGGTAAGCTTGCTAGGTACTGAAAGCCTAAATGCTTTATACTAGTAGAAAATTATTTGTATCACCAACTTAAAAATAGTTTGGAAAGTCAAAAACACATAGTAAAATCTAACCAAAAAAAAAATGAGATAATATGAAAGTCAATGTTAACAGAAGGTAAGGACGTAATTTATTTTAGTCAGAAAAAGTTAATAAAAAGAATACACATACATGTGCAGAAATTCTGATTGGGAGGTATTAAAGCTAGAAGGTACAAGAAGACATAAAAACTGAAATAGCGAAATAGTTAGAAGAAAACTTTTTAGCCAAAATTTCTGACAAACTGAACGAGTTGGTATAATAAACCACATACATATTGTCAGTCACTGACCTGATATGGTTACTGAAATCCCATTTAGAAGCAATAGATCAATGTGGGTACTGAGGAAATGGGACAGGAGGAGAGCAATGCAGCAGTCGTGCTGAAGGAGGCAGCTAACAGGCATGCTTGTATAGTCCAGACTCCAGAAAAAGCGCAGATAACAGCACCGCTAAAGTGAGGACTGTTAGTAGAAATAATGTGGGATGGAAAAAACAATCTGGGAGAGTATTAATCAAAAAAATTGACTTTTTAAAGAAGAAAATGACCAACAGCCAGATTAAAGAGGAAGCAGAGAATTTTTTAAGTTCTGTAACTGTAAAGATTTTTGAAACCAAGAGGTCACCTTGGAAAGAAATGCGAAAGAAACATTGTGATTTCTTTTCATGCAGAGACCTTGGGGAAGGAAGGAAGAGCTGCAGCACCCCAGGATGGGCACTGCCAGCAGCCACCCCATCAGCATCACCACCTCTGCGTGCGGGGGCCAGATGCTGTTGGGGAAGCATGCATACAACTCATGGGCATGGGAAGACCTGCCTCATCTGTAACCTGCACAGCCTGGGTTGGTGGAGGGGGAGCTCACATAACTGTGCAGCCTCAGACCTTTGGGGAATTAGTTAAAAAAGACTGCTTAGAAATTTGGAGGCATTTATTAACATTTCATAATGTCTGGTCTTGTGGTTTATCCGTTGTGTTAGTGATATTGATCCTGGGTGTATCATTCACCATTTGCAAGTTAATTGCATGTCATTAACAAACAAATAAACCGCTTCAGATACAATTTGGTAAAACTATGAACTGAGCAGTTTTGCTTTGTGACAGCAGCTGTCTTCATTACCATAAGGCATTCTGAGAGTATATCAGAAAAGATCATCTGTCTAAAACATTGGAGCATATGACATCCTGAAGGACAGAAATGAGATTTGTAGCAAAATGACCTGTGGATATCTTAGATAGATCTGTAGACAGACTAAACAGCACAGTATACTCACAAACTGTCTTACAGAACCTTAACAACAAGTATTTTAGTCCTTAGGAGGGTGTCCATAAAAAGCTTTGTTAAAAAAAATATCACCCACTAATATTCTGTGTCAGCATTCTTATTGTTTCTACAAAACTGCCACTACTTAAGCTACATTAGTGACAAATGTAAATGTGACAGTTCTTTAAATTGATTTTTTCCTGATTATCAAGTTTATCTATAATTTACAGTCTGATCTCTGCAGTTAGTGACCCCAAACTTCACCATCTAATGACCTATCTGGTTCAGTAGGAAATGTTTTTTAGACTAAGGATTGGGTTTTAGTTTTGTTATTTCATTTTGTAAATGGTAGCAGGAGAAAAATAGTCCTTTATATTCATTACAAACAAGGACCCCAGGAGGCAGTTTGCAGTGTATCACAACAAATAGCTGAAGATACTTTCTATAATACACATGAATTATATATGAATTTTTAGTTCATACTTTCTAAACCTAACTAGGCTTTAAAATAGCTTTACAGAAGTAATTTTCTTCTGGTTGTACCCAAAACCCCTCCTGATAACTTCCTTTTAGTGCTGAGGGCAGAGTAGCACACAGCTATGTTAAGTTAGTTATATTCAGAGTTACTGTTCCATGTAAGTAGAAATGTTCCACACACAAAAAAACCACAGTATCTG
>VWZG01013370.1:0-15980 GCA_013396735.1 Grallaria varia | reverse complement strand
AGAATGTCTACTGTTAACTTTGACGTTTCAGTTTGTTTTTCTTCATAATTCATAGTGTCATGTATTTTTGTTCTTTATGTTCTTTTGTGCCATGACAAGAATTTCAAAAATAGTACTTTTTTCTAGTAGCCACAGAAAAAAAAAGTTTACTTGCTATTATAATAAACAGTGTCTCTCTGGCACACTATTACTTTAATCTTCTCATAAGAAAAGCATGATTTTAAATAATTTAAATGGAACACGTCATCTGTAAATCACTACAGCTGGAAAAAGAATCCTTGAAGCTAGCATTGGAGAAGTAAAATGGCAGTTTAAAAAGTTATTTTCCGATTGTCTAAAGATAGTTAAAACCTCAGGTAATAAAACTAGCACAGTTTTATCACAAAATATGACACATGACTAGTATCTTTAGCCAACCTGTGGAAAAAATGGATTTTTCAGCAGCCAAAAATAAAAATTATTAAATACTGTTTTAAATCAGCTAGATGTTTTCACCAACAAAAAATGGAAAAATATATAAAAAATCAGAGATCCAAAATTTAAGCAATTCATTATTCTCTGATTATTCGTGTGTGCATATACTAAAAAATAAATAAAATAAAAAATAGTAGGATTTCCAAGAGTGGAGAAGAATAATTATATTGTCCAGTTAGATTTTACCAATCAGACAATTCAGAAGGTTCAGCAATTCTTAGCAATCAAAGTTGTAAAAGTTTATGCTGAAACCAAGTTCTAGTAAAAAACTTATCACTTTTATTAATCTTTTACCTAGCTTGACTTGGAAGGTATTTTGTTAGGAAAAATCCCCCTTTAACTAGAAAACATAAAACCAGTTTTAAACCAGAACTAAAAATCCACCCAAACCAGCATCCTGTTTGTCTTCAGCAATAGCTACAAAGGGATACAGAAAGAAGATATTACATATGCAAGAGATAGATCACTTTGTTCTTGAGAACTTGCCTGTCTTCCAGTGATTTGTAGCTTTGAAAATTCTTAAGCCTGTCACAAGTTCTACACACTCTTCAATGGATCTATTTCATGAATTCATCTCACCTTCCTTTGACAGCATGGAACATTTTAGCAGCCTTGCTGTTGGTGGAGACAGAATTCCAAAAAAGTAGCTACAGTTTCTTGCTTTGACAGATTGTGGTTACTAATACTGTCAAAGAAGTTACCAGCAGTAGGTTCCAATCAGATGACTCTATAGTTTTTCAAAACCAAAAGGATTCAGAGGATGAACACAAATTGAAAGAGGGGAAATTTAGGTTAGATTCTAGGAAGAAATTTATCACTGTGAGGGTGGTGGGGCGCTAGAACAGGTTGCCCAGGGAAGTTGTGGATATCCCAAACCTGGCAGTGTTCAAAGCCAACTTGGAAAAGGCCTTGAGCAACTTGGTCCAGTGGGAGGTGTCCCTGCCCATGGTAGTGGGGGTTGGGACTAGATCATCTTTGAGGTCCATTCCAACCCTTAACATTCTATGAGTCCATGATTCTGTTTTAATTCACATTCACTTAGACCCACTGATTTAAACTACAGACAATACCTTTGACTACATTTACATGACTTTGTTTTGCATTGAGTTGGTCTCTTGCTCAACTTAACCCTACAAGGTATTTGTGTGGCCAGATTTTGTCCTTAAATAACCCTATAAATTAAGAAAATGTAAATTATGAACTAAAAAGCATAAAATTCTGGGATTAGTCCGAATGCTTATAGAAAACCCTGATTACAATAAATGATGGGTTTCTTGAGGCTTATCTAATGTTCTTGATATTGGAATACTTTCCCTTTAAAAGCACAGCAAATGCTTCCATATTTTTTATTTATTTCAGCTTTTTTTTAGGGTCTTACCATAATGCAAAAAAAAAAAAAAAAATCTGTTTTTTCTTCAACCCAAAAGAGCTATTAGAATTTTGCTTCCTTCATAGGTTTTCCTGGATGAGATTATGATAGGTGATGCCTTGAGAATGTTTTCTCTCTGATTGCACTGATATTTTCACTCGTGTACTCCTAATTTGTCTTCATAAAAGTATCTTCTCCCAGACATCTAGTTCCTTTTTCTATTTTCTATTATTTTGCCCTTCCAAAGCATTCTAAAGAAGAGAGTATTAGTTTAACCTTTTACCAAAGTCCTCACAATTTTTCTTTATATTTTTCAAGACTGTCTCCTTTCTCTTCTTGCAGACAGACCTAACATAAGCAATTTGTCTCCTTTGACACTAATACTCTCTTTCAAATTAAAAAACAAACAAACAAAAACCAACCAACTAACCAACCAAACAAAAACATGAAAAAAACCCCACATGGCTGCAGTATGAAAAAAAACCTCAAACAGTTACTTGCCTGAATGAATAGGCTCCAAGTAACAATTTAATAACTAAATAAGAAGTCAGTTTGTCTTCTAGGATTTCAGTGGTCATGGCTTTTCCTTAACACAGCTTTATTTGGTAAATATCAGTGCTAAGTAAAAGGTACTGGTAGATCTGATGTCTCCCTATCCCTTCCATGAATAATTTTATGTCTGAGCTCACAATAGCAGATATTTGTCAAGAATGGAGTCCACTGAGACTTTTGATATATAGGCTTCCCTTACTCTGCCATTCCTTCACACAGCACATGCAAATAAATGATCCATCATGATGTCCTGACCAGCTACACTTGACATAGGGAACTAGAGGACATGACAGAGTGCAGACAGAAGTCTAGTAACACATTAGCGTACACATCCTTCACTGTAGTTTAGCATTACAGATCCACTTCCTAGGTGCGGCTGCCAGCCTGGGAGAAGCCACTGCACTATTTGAAGATATTTAAAATGTTCAAGATGGATGCTATTATCATCAGAGGTGGCTCAAAGAGTGCAAACATAACTTTAAAAAAAAGAGTTTCATGGAATGGACAAAATCCCTGATCTTGAAGAGCAGAAAAGATAAAAGTGAGTCATTGCTTTATCCTGTTGCAAAAGAAAATCTCAAGAAACATTCTCAAAACCTACAATAAAGAAATAAATTACAGATGTTATGTTTTATTTTCTGAGCAGTTTCAAAAAGAGCACAATCATTTAGTAAGTAATTTTAAAATTGTGGGGCAGGAAGATAAACTCAGTTGAAGAGATCATGACCAAGCCTGAAAGAGTTCAAGTGCTTGGCCAGTGCTCTCAGGCACGTGGTTTGATTCCTGCATTTGTCCTGCACAGGGCCAGGTGAAGGACTTCAATGATCCTTGTGGGTCCCTTCCAACTCAGCATATTCTATGATTTTATTACTTTCAAAGTGAATTATACAACCAGGGACAACCAAAGAGATTTTGCTCACCCACAGTTTCTGAAAGATGTGTAGGAGTTAACTTGAGAGTTTTCCTTATAAAAAGAATACCTCACTATAGATTTATACTAAGTAAGCTTGATTCACTTTCAGAATAATTAAATGAAGTTGATAGCTTTAAAATAGATTTTATCATAATGGTTTGCTATTTAAAAAAATGCTATTTATCACTATTCATATTAGATACTTTTGAGGTCAATATTAAGAAGCTGGAGGTAATCTAATTACAAATCATCTTGCATAGCCCTCTTTGCAAATTGGCAGCATTTTTCCTACTGTAAGGCCTGTTATTCTGGTATTGATTTAATAAAGTAGCATGCTTTATTTATAAACACATTACCTGAATGTGTGCTCATTTTTAATGGTAATTTGAGGTTAATAAAATCTGTATGTTAGCGTTGGTTCAACTCAGCCAGTTGCTATTACTCTTTTGAGGCAATAACTTGTTCACACGAACAATATTCAGCTCTCCCACCTGAGGAGCTAAAGTGCCCCTTCAGACACTGAGCTGGGGAATGTTTGAATTCAGCCATCATAATTTGGAGGACAGAAAGAAAATAATTAGAATTTGAAAGGCTGGCATCGAAATTTTTAGTGAGAGTATAATTTAGCCTGAAAAAACCAAACAAACAAATGAAAAAACTACATAGTGAAATTCATAAAAATTAAGAGTTGGAGTTTAACTGGAGCCAGATAACAATAGAGAGTGAAAGGAGGTCTTACTACAGAGGACATAATCAAATGTGTGGCATATGCTTGTCAGGACCAGAAAAGCAAAGCAAAGGTTGAGATGTCACTAGTGAAAAATGGAGAATAACAAGAATTTGCTCTGCACGTGCATTCAGTGTAACAAGAGATGGAGGAAAGGATTAATCTGTTGCTCAACACAGGAAAAGAATGACAAAGGAATGGTATCAGGTAATACAGTCTTTACTGCCTGTTCTGTTTCAGTCGTCAGGAACAAATCAGCTAAGAGCAAATGACTGCTAGAAAGCTTGTAGCTTCTAGTGGGGAAGAAACAAAAAAAATGCTTCCTCCTGACCTTGTTTCTTTAAGATAGAATTAAAGCCTAATGAATAGAAGAGTGAACAGATGATTTGTCTTGACTTTCTTAAAGATTTAAATTTAAATGCATGACATTCTGATAATCAAACATAAAACAGACAAAACCATAACAGTGTGGATAGAAGACTGGTTAGGAAAGGTGATACCAAAGAGGAAATATCAATAACTTGTTATTAGAATGGAAGGATTTATTGTTTCCATTCCACATGGCATAGAGGATGGAAGAGAATGCATATTATTGAATTTGTTAATAAAAAAACAAATCTGGGAGGGACTATAAGAGCACTAGAGGACAGGATTTAAGTTCGCAGTAAGCCCAAAATTTGTGAAAGATTTGTTTAAAAAATCAGTAAGGGCAATAAAAAGTGCGCTTACTAAGCAGGAACAATTTATTACAGAAATACGGGAAGAGAATGGGCAGCAGAGTGGAAGGTTTTATTATGGATCACTAATTGAACAAGAGACAAGAAGTTCACGTACTTGTGGGAGAACACATGATGTACACAGAGTGGAAAGAGCACTTTAAGAAATGGACATATGAGGATGATGGTGACACAGACCTCCTTGACTCTAAAATCAAGTTGGGTGTTCAAAATTGGTGGTTTGGATTTGCATCAGACAAGATAACATAACAAAAGTAATGTTATTTTCAAACTCTGCTTATTAGACCCCATTTCTTTCAGATATAAACCCTTAAATTTTGTCTAAAAAATGAAACAACACTTCTGTTAGGTTTCAACAAGCAGGACTTGTAACATCTTCAGAACAATACTCATTTAGGTCTTACATACAAATAGTTGAATTTCACTCATTACAGCTAGAGTACCTCTTGGAAGAAAATGTTATTTAGCAAAAAAAAAAATTATCCTTCATTCAAACGTCACTCAGCATATGGTTTTCCTTCCTTCTCCCCTTCTTACTGCTGAGGGTTGGACAGCTCCATTTGATGCAAGCAGCTGGAGGATAATTCCAAGAGTGAAACCTCAGATCACAGCACAATTCTAATTCACATTACATTGCTGCTCTCAGGAAAGTCTACATTGTCAGATATGTGCATTTAAGTGAAAAAAAAATAGCCTCATTCTCTTCAATTTTGATCTGTTGATCTCAGTGGACTTTATTCTTAAACAATATTTCTCAGTTTCTGGAGTAGCATTGCACACAAAAAATAGCAATGGGAATAAAAGAAATTGGTTCCACTTACAGTCACCCAATTTCCTAAGATGTTATTCCACCTGGGGAAATTTCATCTCAAAGCTTAAATGAGTGCTTCTAGTACAGGACACAGAACTGGAAGGTTGGTTTTGCATGTTTTCCATAGCCACATATTTGGAAAGTAGTTGTAAACCATTTCATATTGAGAAGGGGGGGGAGAAAAAGGCATTATAAGGAACTAGTAAGGGGAATAACATTCTTTGTAAAGTCAAGCAAACAAATAATACATCATTTAAGAAGGTACTGAACTACAGCTCTTCTTCCTCTAAAAAACAGGGGATTCATTATGTTTTTAAAATGGAAAATTAGAAAAGCACACTTTTTCAAAGTGCAATTTCCTTTTCAGAACCTTCTTCTTTCATGCATGTCTAATAAATTTAGCAAGTGCAAAGAGAAGGAAAGAGTCACAAATTTATTGTATAGGAATTTCCTTTTATGGGGGGGGTTTAGTGTCTGCTCCTGGACCTGATTAAAGGGGCTGTGACATTTTTGTCTTTGACTTGGATGATACTTCACACCCTGCCACATTCCCTTTTTGGAAATGAAGTTCTTGTTGCAGCTGCATTTTCTTTTACATTCATCAGTAATTATAATTGCAGCTTTGGTTACTAAATCAGTCACCAATGAGATCAAGTTGTCCTCATTCTTCTTGGAGTTGAAAAAATATTATTTGTTACTAACTCTATTTTGAACCTTTGTACTTTATCCTACATTATGGACAAACTGAAGCTTATATCATGGAACATTTTATTAGTCATACAAGCTATTAGATAATAATAAGGCCTTTTATCTGGTACAGGAAGCATGATACCATGATTCATGGACCAGATTTTCTGATTTTATATATGGAAAATACGCAAGAATCTTATTTTGTCTGGCTATGTGAATAGTTTCTTTCTTCCTTGAGTTTCTCAGTGAGAATTCACTCATCACTTACTGTAAAGTTAGTTTAGTTACTAAATAAATAAACTCTTATAAAATTTTAGATCTAAGTTGTGTCTTACAGGTAAAATCTCTGGTGTTTTGTTATAACAGTTTGAATACATTAGTTTATCAAATTTTTTTAATTTTAGTCTGCTCCTACTTAACTTATCTTGTTGAATATTTCTCATAAAACTGAATGTTAAAAGTGGAGGTGTAGGTTTTGCTAGTATAAGTTTGAGGAAAACCTTGTGAAAAGTATTCATACAGACAACATCAGAAGAAGTTTGATATTCACAGAAATAGCAAGTACAATTATGGAATCATTAGCAATTACGGAATCGTTAGCAGCAAATTGCAAAAGTATCTCTAAATATACAATATTGTGTTTTGCTTATTTTTGAATCAGAGAAATTTGAATTCTCATCTATTTTATTTTTATTTCATAACAAAGCCATGAAAGTGGGTGGTTTATGGTTAAGAAGAGAGTTTGACAATTGCTATATCTATATATATGTATATAAACATATACACACATATATATAACATGCAAGGAAATTCCCCATCTCCAGCTTATGAAACAAGAATGTTAAACTAAGCAGGATGCAAGAGAATTTCCTGCATGTAGACATGGCATGAACACACTCTGCAAACCCTCCCTTTAGGTTAGTGTCATTTTTCAATCACGACATTTAAATATTGAGACAAACATGTTTTGTTCCAGACATTTTTGTTTCAGTTAATATTCACTGAAGCCTAAAAGAACTCCAAGACCATATGACTGGATGTATTTCCTTATTTCCAAAAGGGAAAAAAGAAAGCCCCATGCTGACTTGCAACATGTTCTGCCTCAGGGTTTTGATTCCAGAGCCTCTGTCCCTTCCTCCTCATTTTCTCACTGCTGTGTGGTTCTTCATATAAGACAGACTCATCTGCTTATTTCTGTTTCTCACAGTCTGATCTTTGAGCACAACTGGATCATAATATTTGCTTTTCTCCATCCATATTTTCACACAAACACAAAGAGTGGGTACAAAGGCATGGGAAAAGGACTCCTGCTTTCTGTCCTCATTTTCCAGTGTAAAGTTTTAATGTCATATCACTGTGGAAGAAAATGAAATTTCATCCCTGTCAACCCACAAAGGACCCAAATGTCTGAAAGGAATGAATGTGAAAAAGAAGGGGGAACAAGAAAGGCTTTCTGTTCCTTTTCTTCACCTAAAAAAGTTCCTTCAGTAATGAAGCTATTAATAGCATTTGCATGTTTATTTTAAGTGTCATGCCTCAAAGTCTGATCACAGAGGGGACTCCCTGGACAGTAGGTATTATACATGCACATATGTAACTTCTAGGCATAAGATGAGAGGTTAGAGGAGGTATGCTTCAAATAGGAAAGTACATGATCACTATATCTGCAGAAAAATTGTTACTAGGAATTCTTTTGACTTCCCTGGCAAAAGGGAAGATTACTTTCCACAGGTATACAAAACAGCGGATCTCTTCCTTTCAGGATCCAGGGATCATCTGTTCAAACTATTGTGAGAAAGAAGATATAAAGTCATTGCCCTTTAGAGAAAATGGAAGGGGCGTTCTTTTCACTGGAGCAATCTGATTGCTTGAAAAAGTGGCAGCACTTTGGGGATGCATTACAATTCTGTTAGAAAGGATACCAGGTAGAGTACATTCCTTCCAATTAACAGTAACTAGCTCAAAGTGCATTAGATGTAAGTCCAGGAAGGTAAAAAATACACAGAACAACAGTAAGGAAGAGAGGATGAGATGAAAACGTCAAAAGAAAATAAGACATTAAAATACAAGACAAACAAAACAAAACAAACAAATAAAACAAATCCTCCCCAAAACATAAAATCCAAACACAAGCCACAATGCAAATAAAAAATTAAAAAGATTTGTTTCATTCTGCCAACAAAAGACTTTCTTTTAATGAGAATGACAATGAGAGAAACTACCAGGACTACTTCGTACTTTGATACAGGGAAAGGAGTTAAAAATGAAAGGGCAACTTCTGAGTGCTGATATAATCTGGAGGCTTGCAATGGGGTATTGTTCTTTAGGAAATAATCCTATAGTATGAGAACCAAATATTAATCTGAAATTTAGCTTAAAAAACCTTTTTGAAAATTGATACTACTGTGTCTGGCCTTTTCATTAAATTCCTGAGTCTCCTACCAAGCTATGGTTTCTTGGATTGTGACACTGAGTAGGTCAACTCATTACCGTGTATTTCAGTTTTTTGTTTCAGACCTGGTAGTCTCCTCCCTCCCTTGAGAAATGGCTTAACTGCTTTGGGTGAGATATTATGATAAAAGTAGTGCTTAATTGTGATCCCACTTCGGAAAAACATTATCCCTGCATCAGAATACTCTTCCACCAGAAAGGCTGGGATTAGAAAAGCTCAGTTGGCAAACAGAAGGATTGTTTAAAAATATGTAACCCCCTTCCCCACAGCCTTTGGTTATCCTTCTGGGTTTTTGTGTAGATTGTCTTCATATATGTTTTGATTTTCTCTTCTATGGTTGTGGAAGTACAGTCCTTTAGACCTGCAGTGTTATTAAGGAAACGTTCCAGTCTGACCATCCATGGGACTCTCTGGCAGTCACACTCCCAGTGCCACTGTCACTGCTGGGACTGAAGCCCGTTCACAGTGGGTGGCTCCAGTGAGCCCATGGCTGCCCCACTGGACTCCCCCACACAACCCACTCACACCCAGTCAGACCAGGTTTCCTTGCTGGTTCAACCCCAGGTTTCCCACAGCAGAGACTCACATGTCTAATTCCTCAATGCAACTCGTTCAAGACACAGTAACACAAACTGCCCAAGCTGGTGTCTCTGAGAAAGGATCCCAACAAAGGAACCCCTGGGCTTTTATCCACTCACAGTTCAAGCGGAGTCTTCAGCTCCTGCTATGTCTCCCAGTGTCCATTCACCCAGCTGGCTCCACTGCTGTCTCCGTGCCATTTGTTATGCAAAGGTTTGGCAGTTTGTCGACCTCTTGTCTTTCTGGGCTCCCACTCAGAGCTCAATCTACATCTCGAACTGTAGTTTCCTAACTTCAGCTACCTGAATCAGAATGCCAGAATGGTAATATTTCAGAAAAAAAAAAAAAACAAACAAACTTCTTAATAAATAACTTCATTAACACACTTGAATCCTAAGAAATAATTGGATGGGAAATTAGTTTCTAAATATTTTCAAGCCTCTACACTGTAACTATTCCTGAAATTAAGTAGTAACAAACTTAGGATAGAAAAGAAGTTTCCATGATCACCAAGGCAGTATGACACCCAGTTCTGGGCCACAAGAGGAAAGAAAAAAAGAAAATTAATAAAAGACACAATTGATCAGGGTTTGTCATCAGACTTTAAGCAGAAAGAAGCATGGATGCAGAAGACAAACCCCTTTTACAAGGCAATGGTTTCAAGGCATTACATCAAAAATTCTTCTTTGAAAGTGACTGGGTCCATGTCCCTAACATTTATAACGAACCATTGAATTCCATGGAAAGATACTCTAAAATAATTCCAATACAGACAGGGAAGATTTTATAGCAAAAACTGGATATAAATAATAGGGCTTTTTTAACACAAAAGGCATGAGTTTAAATATCACTGAAAATATGTTTTCTTCCTCTTGATTTAAGATGAGGTGAATTATGATGGCATTCCTCATGTCTTTAGTCAATCTGGTCTTTTTAAGGAAGTTGCTCCATTACAGCTTCAGTCAGAAACAACTTTAGATGTTTTTGTTTTCCTGAATAAAATCAATGGCTGCAAAAATTAACTTCCCCTTGTATCTTTTCCATACGTTTAATTAAACTCCTTGAAAGACCTGAGTTAAAGCTGATTTCCTATACTGCATTTTAAGACAAAACTTCTAAAATATCTTTCATAAATTATATGTCTTAATAGAAGGTAAATTGCAACTGACATAACAAAACACACTGATAAAAATGTTTTCCAACATCGTAAATAATTTTTTTTTGTCAGCATGTCACATCATTTTTATAACAGCATACAAAAGAAAAGAAAAAAGGTGGTGAAGAAAAGATGCCAAACATCTTTAATATAATTGAAGGAATTATTTGTTTGTTTTGTTTCACTTAAAACATTGGCTTTTTCTTTATTTCCAAGACAGTGATCACTGGAAGGATGGTGACAAGACTGCAAATGGGTAATTTGAACACATATATTTCATGTATAAACACTGTTATACCTTTATTAGTGTGAAGGTGCCTAATGGACCACCCCTGACAAATGAAGTGTAAAGAGGCATCATACTTTTCAATGGGCAGGGAGAGACCTTGGAGAGAGAAGGAAGAGACACATGGTTGGGCAGTGCCTGCAAAGCTCCCACTGGCATTACCACCTATCCCTGCAATGGGCAGAGCCCTCTCCCAGGGGATGGGTGCTGGGGGAAGCCAGTGCCCCACTTTTTGCTGTACTTTATCTGCTGTACTCCTCTTATTGATTCTGCACACATACTCCACTGACTCTCAATTAATAAAGTGCCATTACTAAATCAATAGATTGTTTCAGTTCTGATTTTGTTTAAACTAAGCAAATGGGGTGGTTTATCTCCCATCACAATTAGTTGTCTAGTTTTGATTTGTGTTTTTGTTATTGTGTCCAAGAATTCCAATCAGAGACACCATTTGGCTAGACATTAAAAAAAGTAGTGGAACAAACATCATTGTTGCTTTTCAAGTGTTGAGAGTTTCAGGATTTCTGAAATTACTTTGCAATTTTAAAAATGCTGCTTTATGAACGTTAGTGTAATCAATGGATGTAAAAGACATAAAACTTCCTTCTCTTTGCTCATTTGATGTTATTCAGATCATTAACTATGCTTTATCGTATTTTCCATTTTGCAGTTGACTTTATCAATATTTTATGCGTATAAGAATTTCATGAATATTTTTCAAAAGTTTCTACATAAAATTCATATTCTTTATTAACTGTATTGAAACTCAATAAACACCTCTGAATCTGGCTCAATTTAATGTTGTATTTAGAACTCATATTATCACATCTATGTCCTTAAGTCTACTTTATTAAGGACTATTCTAAGCTCTTTAATTGAGACAATAACTTTAATCAAAAGACTAGCCTAGCCAAGACTTGTTTATGATTAAGCTGCATTACTGCAAGTTCATTTCTGTTTAACAGAGCAGTATTGGAGAAAAATCTACTCTTGCACATTTTCTTGGAGAACAAAGTGTAGCTGTTATGCTACAGCAGGTATGCTGTTACTTAACATAATGTAATTTTATTTCGCTATCTATGTGTTTGCACTAAGAAAGCCCGATCAAGATCACTCCATTTTGCCTGACATACCAAAAAACAGAGCTAACATAATGCCTGCCTTCAGGAGTCTGTAATTTCCTTTCTCAGGTCTAAGCAGTCAATGCCTTTAAGGAACAAATATTTAAAGCTATTATTCTGAATCGTAATTTGGAAATATTTCATCCTACCATACATACGTTCTTATTATTATCAGTGGATATGCCTTGAATTCCTTTCATCCCAAAACTAAGAAAATTTAATTACATGCAATAATGGTCAAACACTGTATTATTTATAATTTAATTATT
The DNA here is from genome assembly GCA_013396735.1 of Grallaria varia. Taxonomy (NCBI): domain Eukaryota; kingdom Metazoa; phylum Chordata; class Aves; order Passeriformes; family Formicariidae; genus Grallaria; species Grallaria varia. The sequence goes on along the minus strand of VWZG01013370.1, from coordinate 3,844 downwards.
GCTTCAAGGGTTTGAATTACAAGCATTCATCCACTATTCTGAAGAGGTCTCCTATAAATTATGCATCACAGTATGCAACAGATAATCTTCAATACATGTGTCTTGACTTGCACCTTCTTGACTAGATTTTATGCCTATAAAAATGTAATGCCGGTATTGTCTCACTACTTCCTATAGAATTATAACACCTGTCCTCCAGGTTATAAATATTGCAGAGCAATGATGTAAGAAGAAACACTATACTCAGTTTCTTAGTACTTAGTTCATTCTTAGTCCTTTTCTTCATATGTGTTTTCCTGGACGGCAACCAAAACCCCCTACATTTTTATCGGTTTTCCCTCTATATTTAATTTCATAAGGATTTCTTATACCTGCCTCAAAACAAGCAAGAATAATCGTGTAGTGAAGCCAGAACTTCCTCTGTGACTGTGGAACTAGTTATATAAAGTATTTATTACAGTAACAGCTTCACATCCCACTACAGCCCCCTGTCCCAGCCCCAGATTTTCACATCCGCTTCATGGCACTCAAATATACATGCAGCTTTAAGCGTTTGATACTATTTCCATTATAAAAATTATATGAATTCAATATTATTGTCCTGTAGTTTCTCTCCCAGCATGACTTTCACAGTAGAACCCTAATTCTGAAATTATTAGGATGTGGTTGCCCACATAATTCTTCCCAAATATTTAAATTCCGGAGCAGGGGAAAAAGATGATAATTTCCTCCACAGTGAGTGTAAAGGTTTGCTGATGTACTCTAATCATTTTGTCCTGGAAATTAAGGCATACTTCAAAGACACATACTTCATGATCTCTCTTTCACAGTTCTGTTCAGGGACAGAAGGAGATACAGGAGTCAGACATGGAGGAGTAAAGTTCAACCTTGGAAAAAGGAGCTGGGAAGAGATTTCAACATTGTTTCTCACAATCCTACTCTGTTTTTAATTAATGATAAATTACGTTATAATCTTCTCCAAATCAAGTCTGCTTTTCCTGTGATAGTGATTGGTGAATGGTCTCCCTGTCTTGATGCACACCTGTAAGTTTTATGTTTTACTTTCCACTCTGTTCTGTTGAGAAGGGAGTGAATGAGTGTCTGGGTGGGAATTTGGCGGTGAGCCATCCTTAACCCACCACATATTTTTATGCCTTTTGTTTGGATAAGGAAACAAAATACACTGCCATAACCATTTTTATGTACACTTGGAAGCAGAAGCTGTCCTTTCACACACATCCTCCAAGCATATGCAGAGAGAGCTCTGTAAACTTTATCTTACACTCAGTGGGAAAAACCAGAGGGGTATATTTTGTGATTTGAATGTTTTAATTGATAAACATAGGATTTTATCTCCATTAGCTAATCTATTAAAACTGTGTATATTTTCTCTTATGTAGATAGATTGTATATGTATGTAATGGGATACAGAGCATCATATGTATGAATCATAGTCACATGTGAACTTTACAAGCCAGAAGAAAGAAAACAGCGACATAAGAAGATTGAGGAGGGGGCATGGATCAAGTTTAATAGACGGAAAAAAGTGCCATGACAGTACCTCCGTGAACAAACAACTGATTGAGAAGTTCAAAAAGAGCTGAAAGCTTTTCTACTGCACTGTGGATATCTCAGAACAACAAAAACTTCGCACATCAAGAGAAAACATGAAGGAAATGCCTGTATGATTTTCTTTACTTCACAATATTTAGTATTATATTCTGGACAATGCAGGTGATGAAAAAGATAATGATTTCAAGTTAATGTTGCAAAACATTGAGAATCAGCTTCCAAGGCACTGAGGCAGAAGGTGTACTTCTGTTAACAGCAGAAATGGGTATTAACTGAAGATGGATAAAGGGAAGGATTCATTTGAAATGTAAATGATAAACCAAAATCAATAGTAAAATGTATTCACATATTTTCCTCATTGTGTATTGATTATAAAATCTAAGCTGATGCTTCTCAACAGACATCGACTTCCATTTAGAAACATAAAATAAATGCAGCAAATAAGGATAATGAAAAGAAAATTTTCAGTGATAAATGAAGCTCTCAGTTTTTTGAATAGAGTTTGTTAGACCAGCTGCACGTTGGATCACAAAATCTGAAATGAAAGCTGAGCCAATCATATCCAGATATACATGAATATGGAAACTGAAAAAAAACTGCTGAGACAAAGTAACTATGGATTAAAAGATACAGTTTTAATCCCTGGATGATACTGCAGATAAATATGTACCAATGGAATGGGTTTATTTTACCTACCTTTATCATCATAACTAATTCTTGTCAATTCACTTTCTAAAAATGGTTATATCAGAACATTTTTTAGAATTTTTCAGTCTTTTGGTTGCGGGTGTTATCGTGTCTTAAATTTAAGGCAAATAATTTTTGTGATACTGGAGTCAGTGGTACTATAGAGCTTTCACAAAACCTGAATAAAAGCACTGAACTGTATAAAGCACAGGATTGCTTTATAGATCAGTTGCTTGGTGAAAGAATTTATAACTTTTAATTATTATAATTACATATATTGTTAAAGAAAATGAGCTAAAATAAGGTGTCTAGGATGGAATCTAAAACTGTGATTCATACTATCTATGTTTTTAAGGATTGGGAATAAATATCTAAGGTAGTTATCCTAAAATATGTTCACAGTAAGTATAAAAAAACACAAGCATACATAGAGTCAGCCTTAAATGTCTTACTCATACTTACCCAAACTATGATTAAAAAAACCCCAACACTTTATCCAAGTTTTGGATGCCTAAGTTAGACAGGATAAAGCCTTAAAAAACGAGTTCAAAGAATATAATCTAAAAATTAGGAATTCAGAATAAAACAGAGCTTAAAATAATGTAAAATTAGGTGGAAAGAATATTAAATATTAAACAAATAATGCTAAACAGTAGAAACCAGTCACTAGGAAGACGTAATGCAAATAGACTGAATCAGCGATGGGATTACAATACAGAAATTCTTTCATCAAAAGGCAATAACAGCATTCACAGTAGGATAATGATGCTCAAAACTGGAAATTAAACACTAATGGTCTGCATACCTAATTTTTGACCTCTCCTGCCACCCCAGCCAAAGTCCATATTTATGTACTCTATTACCATATATATTCTGTGGTCAGATAGACATTACTTTGATATTGTACAGTGCGGTGCAAGCTTTCATCTGTTCTGTATAATCACAAAGTTCTCTCTAATGATGTATTTACATAAAACATATTTCTAGCCTAATTTCAATAGTGAAGTCAAGCAGAACTCTCAGAGAACCCATGCAAAACCTTAGAAGTTATTTTTGCTGATGATGGTAATGAATGTTTCATAATACAAATTTTAGGTATTTTTGATTGTCTGCCTTTCAAAAATCAAAATGAATATGTATATGTATATGCATATCTATTTCATGCTGTGTTGTTCTTAGCTTAATTGCCTTTCTACTTTAACTTGACTTCTATTTCTGAAGTACTTAATAAAAAATGTATCTATATATACATACATGCACATATATATTTTATATAAAAATTTTAGACAAACTGAATTCTAAAAGAAAAAGATACTATTCTCTCTACTACACAATTAAAAAAAATAATATATCATACAAGACAACAAATATTCATGGTCTGCATCAAAAAAAAAACATTCAATCATGTGTAGATAAAAAGAATTATACAGTTATTTTTGCACAGATTTCTAACTTTTGCTAGTTGTTTTAAAAGGATTAAATATTTGCATCTCTACAGAAAGTTTATGAACAAACCACAAAATTTAGAGCTTAATAGGAAAACAAGAAGGAGCAAATCTGTTAGTGATAGATATCAGGGAGAGAG
>VWZG01013367.1:192162-257208 GCA_013396735.1 Grallaria varia | reverse complement strand
CAGGCCCTGGCCTCCCACACAGCCCTGCAAGGGTAGATAATGAATGGTGTTGCTATAAATATGTTTCTTTTATTTTTTCCTTCTTTTCCTTTGTGCTGTTTAGTATTAAGAAAGACAGACATTCCAGGCCATTCAACAGGCTAGTCCTTTCTCCAATTACTCTGTCAACTCATCTAACACTTCCAAAAGGTAGATTTCCTGGAACTTTGAGGCACCTATATGGAATTGTGTCTATAGAAAACCACAGGTCAGTGCCCTCCTCAGTTTTATACTTCTTGCATGATCTTTGACTGGTCACTCATCTTGTCTGTACCAAGATGACTAAATACTTAATTGTCTATTTATATCAAAAAAGGACTGTTCCATAGTGATACAAATGAACAGGGACCATTATAAGGTAAAGAAATTTTGCTGCAGAGGAGTTACCAGTATCTTTCCCCTCAAGCTGAATCAGATCATTACAGGACAGAAAAGATCTCATTTTTTCCCTTCTTCCTCCTCAAGGCTACACAGAGATCAAGCCAGTTTTGTTCTCTGTTATGTTAAATGTATTTTCCAAATAATCTTTTAGTAAGACTTTAACCATGCTTGGATACAGTCCCTGTGTGGATGTACATAGAATGCTCCATCCATATGGGAGTGTATTGGCACATTTTACGCCCTTACCTGGCTGAATATGCTAACAGAAGCATTGCAGGCCCTCCCTTCTTCTTCAGGAAACACAATTCTTCTTGAAGTGCAACCACTGTGAAAATAACCTCTCTGCAAACAAGGAATGGGCTCCTGTCTTAGCAACATCAATGGAGAATGACCAAAAGAGGTGACACTGTAAAGGTTTGGTCCAGAATGCAGGTCTACAACGAACTAAACACAATGAGGAGGATACTCATAGGATCACCCTTAACTTCAAGTCCCAGACCAGTTTTTGTGGGATGAGCCATTTTTCTCTGTTGTAGGCTTATTTATGAACGAGCTTGGTGGACCCCGTTCAAGGCATTTTCCCTAGCCCATATGCATTTTCAGGGTTTAACCCTAAGCAATGCATGGACAGCTTGAGCAAAACCATGCACCAATTTGTCCATGCAAGCCTTTTCAAGTACCAGCAGGGATAAATAATGTACAAGAACTTTCCAAGCAACCAAATGACCAAAGAAGTCTCTTCCCTTGGCAGGTTTACATAACTAACCTAACTTAAATCTAGTGATAAAGAGTTTAGAGACTTTCATGGGTTTTGTAGCAATCTCAGAAGAATCACAGCCTGATGGAATGAAGATCAAGTCACACTCAGCCAGCCAGATAATCATGAACCACACAGAAAATTTTATCAGTCAGCCAAGTAGAACTGAGCTGAATTTATTAATTTTTTTTTCTGAAGGAAAAGCAATTCTGTTTTATGCAACATTTTCTTAAATATGCAAGAGATGATGAAAGGCACTTGGGTTTGATGCCATCTAGCTTGAATGTCACATTTCATTCTAAACTGAGTAGCAAACACAATCCCATGTAAAGATCATGTTAACAGTGTTAGCCAGACCTACATTTCTCTATCCTGTTACTCTTAGATTGCCTGAATTCAAGCATGATTTGTGTTCTGATGAACACTCTCATCCAGTCCGATTTACTAGATAGGAGTTAAATTAACTCCAAGCCTATATCCAAAGATTTGCTGGCCCTTAGCCATTAGAGGGATAAAGCTACCACCCAAATGAAAGTTCAAGTTAGCAGCACTGCACAGAAGCACATTGCACAGGTGAAGGCTACATGACATTTGTTTGCTCAGTGACACCCAATGACATCAATATTGCTTAAAATGCTGGTGTTACATCTGGGTGTTTGGCTCAGGGATCATATAACAGTTAAATTGGACTGACAAGAGACGAGGAGTTTTTAGACAGACAAACAAGTCTCAGGTGGCAGGTAAATGGGACTCTGTCAGAACTGTGTAATGATAAGACATTGAATTGTACAGACACCCACCAAGAAGCCAAATGGGTGCATCAGAGAGATACTGCACATGGACCGTAGGGTCACTATTAGAATAAGAGACATAAAATAAAGAGCATGTCACCTTTTCTGAAAGATTTATATTCATGTGGTTCTCTGTAATGGTAATTTGTTACTCACAATAGCTTTTTCATATATTCCAGACAGTTGTTTCACTGAGGCCATCAGCAGTAAAAAGTCTTTGTCCTTCGTTAACTTCTCATGCAAGTGTTAATTACCCCACAGATTCTAGTAATAATAGGCTTATGAAGCTGACATTTGAATGTACCCATAACCTCTGCAGTGAGCTGTCCCATCCATCAGCAAATCCAGGGAAGTAACTGGAGAAGGAATATACTTTTAGAAAGTTTCTACCAAGATCTCTTTGCCTCCTTCCAGGACAGATGGAAAATGGATTGAGGAAGCCTGCATTCATTTTCCAGGCTCGTCTTTTCCTTCAGTAGCTTTTAATCACCACGAAGCTTAGTTATTAATGTCTCTGAAGTCAGACTCAGGCTATTCGGTGCATATTGCTATGCAGTTCTTTTGAAGCAGGACCAAGCACAAAAGGTACACTGTTCTCTCCTGCCTGTTTCTGTTGCTCCTGTTAATCAGTGGCAATACTGTGCTGGAACCTGTGGTGTTGGGCACCATTAGACATGACAAAGCCACATGCCTTTAGGAGCTAGAACAAGACAGCTGGGGAGGCACACCCAGGGACCATGGAAGCAGCATGAGTTAGTCTGACAAGCACTGATTCTAGCAGATGAGCAGTCTGGTTACTGATGGTCCTGGTCCTTGGAAGATGCTCTGTATCTGCATCTACAAGGTGGCTACTGAGGCTGATGGAGCCCAGCACAGAGGTTGTGGTTTTCCTACAGGGAGCACTTTTCAAGGTCAGGTCCTCTGAATGTACAAAAATGCAGAAAATCTCCCCAATCTCCTCTCGGCCTTTCAGTAGCACATCGTCATGTAGCTGAAGGAGATATTTCCTTGGAGTAGGATAGGAACAGTACGAAAGGTGCTTGTTTACCATGACCACACACTTGGGTAGGGGCCTTAGCCCACAGTGACAGTTTTCCAGCAGTCCCTCAGGACTCAAGCCATCCCTCTGTAGTTGGAAAACCTGTCAGCACACATGTTCTCAATCCTCCCCACCTGTGAATGTTTATTACAGTGGCTGTTAGATGCCATAAGCTTGAAAGAGCACCACCTTCTGATGTGAACTGTGGGTTTATGTGCAGTCCTTTATGCCAGTTCTCCTATTTCTAAAACTCTCATCAGATCACAAGTTAAAAATACTTGAAGTATCATGGCCTGTCTAATTTTCTATATGAGAACTGAGTTGTCTGTCAGCACCGTGCAACAATGAAACCTGCAGTGTCCTTACTTTAATATGCCTCCTGATCCTCTGTGGTAGACACTAATGAACTGTAACCTGGGAAACCACTGAAAGTCTCTTGGCTTAATTTATGTGAGATGTTTGGTTAGATTAAGGTGTCTTTCAGGATGGAAACTGAAGAGATCTTCAGCCCCCACAGTCTCATGGTCTTCAGGCTATTCCTTTAGAGTATCAAAGTTTCTTGAAATTCATGATGTTAGTTTTGGGTTCATTTTTTTTCTACCTGCAATGAAGCAATAGCAGGTGTCTGGAAGTGGAAGAATCTCCAGCTAGCAAAGTAACTTCAGAAAGAAGGAATGTATTTGCAAGATTAGGGGTAATAATATTTTGCACCTTGATAACAGAATCATGCAGAGGTTTGTAAGCTCTGTACATAGAACCATAGAACCTTAAGGGGTTGAAATGGACCTTAAAGATCATCTAGCCTCGACCCTGCCCTGTCATGTGAAGGAACACCTACCACTAGACCAGGTTGCTCAAGGCCTTATGCAACCTGGCTTTGAACACAGGCAGGATTGGGGCATCCACAATCTCCCTGGGCAACCTGTTCCAGTGCCTCACCACCCCACCATGTCTCAGTTAAACCCCATACTACCCCGTTAACACTACCCTTATCTTCTACAGGTAGTTGAATGACAGGGAGTGTAGAAGAGGGTAAGACATGCACTCAAATTCACACCACAAAGTGGACTTGGGCTGAAACCAAGAGTCCTCAATCTCTCCTTCTGGCCTTCATAAAAATGCTGCCCTCCCTCATCTGGGCCTGCCTTTCATTTGCATGCAAATTTGTCTGTGTATCTGATACCTCTTTGTACACATGAGATCTCTAAAATGGAGTCAACAGGGCTGCAGTCTGTCCCACCATGTCACTTTCCTTTTCTCTAGCTTGCTTGGGAAATATTACCATTCTCTCACCCCTGCCATTCTGTGTCTGATCTTCTGTTTCCCTGTCCAGGTGGCATCTCAGCCTGACAGGTTGTTTTTAGCAGTATCCCTGTTATCTATTTGTCTCATTCAAAATCCTTCTAGAAAATAATTTGCCTGTGCTGCTGTCTGGATCCTTCACTTTCTCCCCCCTTGTATTGCATTAATGTCTTTTCTTTCTGATCTTTTCACTCCCAGCTCTTCCATCCTCTACCCCATCCTAGCTCTTGTCTTCTAGTCATTCTCAGAGGGAACAAAACAAGCTTCTAATCAGACTGTGTCAGGACCCACATATTTGGAGCCCTAAAATGCATTCCCTCTCGTTATTTTGCCCTCACGCAAAAGAGGCATTCTATGAAGTTCCATAGACATGCTTACGTGCACCCTCAAGTATTTCTTAAATTCTCTTTAGCTATGATGTCATCAAAATGTTACCAGCTAGCTAGGCTGCTGGTAGCTGGAACAACCTGCCTCTAATACGAAGCATAATGTCTCCACTGGATTCCACATATTCCTGTTTAGCTGCCTGTATCCTGCTGGGTTATATCTTATTCTTAGATGGAAAGCTTAGGCTTAGAGGCAGAAATTGCCTTTTTGTTCTGTGTTTGCAGAGTACCTACCACACCAGGAACTGAGTCCATCATTCCCGAGTCTTTGAGGTTAAGGTGATAAATAAGAGTAGAAATTACAGTCATAGAATTGTCACGGGGAGAGCAAGTGGCAGCACTGACAACAGAGCAGCTGCATCCTATCTTCCCTCCTGGCTGTTCATCCCTCACTATTCATTTCAGTACCTCTGTGATGCTGCACCTGCACATGTGCAGTAGGATTTGTCACCATCTAGATGTCTCCTGAGAATTATATGAGTAAGATCACATAGCTTTCTGCCAGCCAAATAGTTGTAAGCTCTTCATTTACAAGAAGCTTTCACTTGAACTTAGCCGCTACAATCCAATTTGCTCAATTTCAGTAAGGTTTAAATTGTTCTGCCTGCTCTTTCTACACTAACAGCCCCAGAACAGTATGTTAAGAAGATGTAAATAACATGTCTGAGAGAGATTTTCAACTGGATGTGTTAAACTCTTCTTTATTGCCCCTAAAAATGTCCTGGCAAGAGAAAATCACTAGTTGTAGACACGTGTTTCTGTCCTATCTATCAGTAAGCAAGCTAAGCTGATTTGCAACCTTGGATACTAACCATCATTCTACTTTCAGGTTGCTGAGGCCTTGATTTATGAACATGATAAAAACTAGGATTCTCCCAAAATAGAATATGCTTTAGGACTCAGCATACTTAAAGCAGAACATTAAGGTGAAAAAGCAAAGTGTTGATCATGTTTAGAGTGGAGTGTAACAGCACACTCCAAAGAAAGTAAGTCACCTAAGTGTTGTATAAGAGAAGATCACTTGGATTTAGTGAAGATGAGGGGGCAGAGGGAGACGCAGAACTGGGAGTAGCTGGATGTATACAGAACAGGAAAAAGAAGTGCATTTTCCCTAGCTTGAAAGCTGTGCCATAGGTGTTGAGTGGCCTCCCGAGCCTAAGAAGACTTCCTATACAATGAATATTTCTTTTGACGTTTCTTCATCTAGGGCGCTGACCATCATAAACCTCTTAAATTTCAAGTGCTATTTTTATGGCCTCTTTATGATTGCAGTAACCTCACTTAAAGGATTACAGGGGTTACTTCATGTCTTTCTAGCCAAATGCATTCTGGTAAAGATCAGATTGATCTGAAGTCAGCTGTTATATTTAGCTTTGATTGTTAATCATTACCCTTATTCTTTGATTGTCACTAGGGTATCCTAAGTGCAGGGTATGTTAATTAGTACCTGGCTTATCAGCAAGATGTGCATCATCAAATACAAGAAATAGATCCCTGACATTGTTAGGGAAAGTACCCAAAAGTAAATTTAAAACAATAGTATTCACCTGATGATTCCCACAATATTTTACTGATTTGACTTTAGCGTTTGCAGCTGTTTTATAGAAGAGGTATTTAAAAGAGAAGGCAAGGAGGGTGGTCTATTTTTAAAAGGATGAATACTCTCTAAGTAAATGAATGCCCAGCCTTGATTGAAACATTTAGGCAAACTAAAGTTAAGTTTAATATATTTGTGAGGTTATTCAGAGCCAATCTACAGTAGAAATGATGCAGACACTGCTTTCATATTAAATAGCACATCCCAGCTGATCATCAGAAAACACAGTGGTGATTTATTACACTCGTGTACTGAAGCTCTATAAAGCCTCTCAATGAAAAATACAACCATGCAGAGTGTACTTTGGAAAGCACAGTCCAAGTACTGTATCATGAGACCTTTCACAGTGTGAAGAACTCCTTCGTGTCTGTGTGCAGCCCTGCTCTCTGTGAGACTGCCTCACAGTGTCCTGCTGTACCTGGGCATGCCCGAGCATCAGCTGCCTGAGAGTCTCACCTGCTGCTGAATTGTTTCACACCTTTTAATTCTGAAGAAAGATGCAAGATGCCCAGTGCTGTTTTCAAGTTGCCCAAGCCAAAGGGTGTGTCCAGAGGAAGTTGTGGGTGGCAAAGGAGGAACATGAATACGTGGTGTGTAATCTGGCACCCAGAAATGCTCGTGTTCATCTCCCACTCTTATTTTTAGAAATTCTTCCTGTGGGCACTTCCTTTAATCTCAAAGTTCTCAGGTAAAGGACTCCTTTAATACACTCTAGTCTGAGCTATTTGATCTGGAGAAATAATTACACCAAGAAATTGTACCCATATATTAAGTTAGCTAGAACAAAGAAGCTCAATATTAAATTTGAATGATAAGGTCATCATCTGCCTTCACAGTCCATAACAAGGAAAGATCACAGAATTACAGAATGATTTAAGGTTGGAAGGGACCTGAGGTCCTCCGTTCCAACTCTCTGCTCAAGCTGAGGTTGCTGAGGACCATGTTCAGACAACTCTTGAATATATCCAAAGATGGAAACTTCACAATTTTTCTGGGCAACCCGTGCCAGTGCTCAGTCATCTGCACAGCAAAAAATTGTTTTCGATGTTCAGAGGAAACCTCCCATGTTTCAGTTTGTACCTACTGCCTGTGGGGGACCGGACACAGTGCCCCAGGTATGGCCTCACAAGCGCTGAGTAGAGGAGCAGGATCACCTCCCTCAACCTGCTGGCAGTGCTTTGCCTGATGCAGTCCAGGTTATCCTTAGCCCTTCTTTTCAGCAAGGGCATATTGTCGGCTCCTGCTCACCTTAATGTCCACCAGGACCCCCAGGTCCTTTTCTTTCAAGCTGCTTTCCAGCTGACCGGTCCACAGCATATACTGGTGCCTGGGGGTGTTCCTACTCAGGTGCAGGACTTTGCTTTTCTCCTTGTTGAACTTGGTGATGTTCCTGTCAGTCTATTTCTCCAGTCTGTCAAGGCCTCTCTGGATGAGAGCATGACCCTCTGTTATATCAGCTACTCCTCACAGTTTTCCTGGGGGTATACTCTGCTTTATCATCTACTAATGAAGATGTCAAATGGGATAGGACCCAATACTGACCTCTCAGGTAAACCACTGGTTAGTGGTCTCCAGCTTTGTTCCACTGGGCTTGGCAGTTCAATTTTTCAATGTAATTCAATTTTCAATCCACTTCCCTCTCTATTTAGTCAGACCATACTTCATCAGCTTTTCTACGTGGATCTTCTGGAAGACAGTGTCAACAGCTAAAGTTGAGACAGACAGTATCCATTGCTCTTGACAATCATCTGTTAAGACAGCCATTTCATCATGGTAGGCTACCAGGCTGTTCAAGCAACTTCCCCTTTGTGCCGAGTGCTGCCATCACCTTCTTGTCAGAGCAGCCTACCTATGGGATTAAAAGCTCTAATGGCAGTATAAAAATCCATCAGCAGCTTCTCAAATTTATCCAAATTCAATTCAATTCAATTTTCATTCAAAAGCATTGGTAAAACACCTTCCTCCATTAAGTAAGGTTGGAGTATAAAAGTATACAGGCCCTTTAATAAAGACATTTCCTTTCTTGCATTCAATTCTCTTGTCAAACCTTCCATGCCACTGTATCTTGGGCCAGTATATATTTTAGGCAGGTTTGTCACCCAAGAGACAGAAGCATCCCAGGCTCACAGACAGATAATTAGGCAATGCTTAAAGCATGGTTACCCCCAGTTCGCATTGCAGGTAAGGAGTGGTTCTTAAATAAGAAGTGTTTTGAAGTCTGTAGCATTAAGATCAGGAGACAGGAATAGGATCTTTACAACCTGTGTCTTCAATGGGATTGAATTCTGTGGGTTATTTATGTACTTTTTCGAAAGGTGATGTCTGTGTAATGGAAAAACTTCTCATTTTAAAAGGCACTTGCTTTTTGTGTAGGTCTGTGCAATGGAAACACATAGAATCATAGAATCATCAAGGCTGGAAGAGACCTTTAGGATCAAGTCCAACCATCAACCCAGTGCTACCACTGTAACCCCTAAACCACTGAACCTATCACTCAGCACCAGATCCAGACACCTCTTAAATACCTCCAGGGGTGGTGACTCCGTCACCTGCCTGGGAAACCTATTCCAGTGCCTGACCACCCTAACAGTGCCAATCTTTTTCTAATATCTAATCTGAATCTCTCCTCTCTCAGCTTTAGGCCATTTCCTCTTGTTCTCTCATTGCAGGCACAGTAGAAGAGATCCATCCCATCCCACCTGGCTACAATCTCCTTTTAGGTAGTTGTAGAGAGTGATGAGGTCCCCCCTGAGCCTCCTGTTCTCAAGACTAAACAAACCCGGCTCCCTCAGTTCAAATTTTTACTCCCTCTGAGTACAAGCTCCTTAGACCATTACAATCATTCTCAAGCGTCCTGCCAGGGTCATGTAAGAATACATAACAAGGATATCTTCTGGCTTGTCTTTGTAAGAGTTTATATTTTAAAAACTATTAAAATAGTGCCTTTGTACCAAAGATATCTGAGACCTGATAGTACCGTTCCAATTTTAAAAAGTCTAAAGTAAAAGTTTTCTTCTTTTCTTTTAACTGACTGCTGCAGTCAGTAATTAGACTGCAGGAGTTTTGAGGGTGCTTTTCTGTAGGGGATTCTGAGGCCATGCAATAACAATCCTTGTCATTTTAATTTAAATGTTTATCTGCGTAGCCAGGAGAAACACATTGGTGCAATGTTTGCATTTTCTACATCAAAGAGTGCATCTCTCTTCAGCACTGCCAGGCTCCTGCCTGACTGGCAGTCTGAATTGTGGTTATAGCAGATGATGGTGTTCTGATGCTTCAGCCTTTGTCTTCTGTTTGTATTTTGTTCTTTCCTCTTTTTCTACCCTGTTCCTCTTTACAGGCTTGTGCATATCAGAAATACCCTTTGGGAGAGAACAGGCAGAACTCGTCAGCAAAGGCTGCTTCCTATCTCGAGGCTAATGCTGATGCCAGAGCAAGTCATTGCCTTCTTCCACATCAGCGGTGCAATTTGAAAGGTAAATCAAGTTGTTGAACTGTGGTCTACCTGCTCACAGCAGCCTCCTCTGGAGAAGCAATATCTTGTCCTTTGTGGGCAGGAAAAGGTAAAATCTGGTGCCTGGAAAATATTAACACCAGAAGCTTGAAGATAACTGGAGCTTTATATTTTAAAGAATGGGAGGAATTCGAGAAATGTGGCCCTGGTATGTGAAAGCCCTAGGAAGTAAATGGTCAGAGCACACGCACCAACTTACTGCTTCGTTTGGAACTGGACAGTGTTAAGTGAAAAAATTAATAAACTGCAGTGTTCTACACTGGATACCAAGAGCTGGATAAGTTCTGCTTAGATTAGAAGGGAATAAAATTCTACTTCCCTGCTGTTTACCCTCAGCTCCAGAAAAGTCTCCAAGGTGTAATTATTCAGGCCTTTCTCATGTGAGCTGAACAGTCTAGAGCTGCTCACGCTCCCAGAGCGGGAAAAGCAGGTGGATACCTGCAGCAGGGTGAGGCAGGACCTGCACTGCCCGGGGACTGAATGGGCAGGGACCACGGGAGGCTGAGACACAAAGCACAGAGCAGCGCCAGCAGGCACAGCCTCAGAGCCACAGAGAGCTGGCTACAAGCTCTTCATTCAATCAAAACAATTACTTTGCTGCTTATTGAACTGATTAGAATTGCTTACTTTTTAACAAAGTTATTACTTTGATCTTAGGCTCAATACAAAGGAAGTAAAAGAGGGGAACTGTTATTATGAGATAAAATAAAAGACTGGAGCTCAGTGACAACGTAAAGGCTTCTTTCTCCTGGTGTTTGATTAGGGGTAGTGTTTCAAATGGAGGTTCACACATAAACAGTTCATTGACTGTCAATAAGATAGTCAATGTATCTTTTTAAATAATGGATTTAAATCCTCCTGACTCCTAACTAGCCAGGTCCTCAAGCTGTGTTTATAAGGTGGCACAGAAGAGTACAGAGTGAGAACTCCTGGTTTAAGTGGTATGAGAACCAAAAATCCTCAACCTCAATTCAAAACCCATTAGCTCTGCTTGAGTAGGTGAGACTTCAGTACAGATGTACACCCATGTGTCCTTTCTCTGCCTCTTACTCACCATGTCCTCCCCATGGCAGCCACACAAGAGGTCTCAGCTGCAGGTTTCCCATTGGTTCTTTTGGTTAAAAGCATTTCCTTTTGTGGTGAGAACTCAATCTGACATCCAAAAATAGCAGTTAAGAGCCAATGCTTAAATCAGAACAAGATTTAATACAAACAATCATTTTAAAATATAAATAAAATTAGAAAGAAGTTTATGTACACATAGATAAGGAGCACATGATTAGAAGGTGAAGAGCATTGTCACAGACTTTATGTTTTAGAGGAAATTCCAAGCTCTAGAAGCTTCATTCTGCCTTTTGATGTATAATTACTGTTACAGCCTAAGGAACAGTAAACATCTTCCACAAGCTTTATGTGGATGTGCCAAAGAAATTTTCAGTCTACTGACACTTGCAGCCCAACAACAGGAGTTTTCAACCAAGCCAGATGTGGAGAAGATGGAAGAGAAATATTACTTATGAATAAGTGTATTAATCAAATCTGTGTTTCCACAAGATAGCTGTAACTCTGTCTCAGTACCAACTAAAGGTGCAGTGGGTCTAAGTTACCTTCAAGCCAGGTACAGCTCAACAAAATAGATACAATCCAAGTATTTTGGCTGTGAAGTTTCAGTTTCAGCCTATTTCTGCCTTTCAGGATAGTTCAACTTAAACAAAAGTATTCACTAAGTTAATGTCACAATGATTTTGTTTTCTCTAAAGTTAGAAGAGAACAGAACTTTGAGCTAACAGTCCAGAAGGGGTGTGTTTGCTAATCCTTACGTAGCAGCATATGTACCTGACCATAGTCAAGCAAAAGGGCATGATGACCTCAGAACAGGTATGTAGGCCATCAGGACAATTTGAGATGTAGGAAATAGGACTAGATTTATTGGAAAAAATTAGCTGCATTGCTCAACACTACATGTTCCCAGTAAGAGGGACACAAACCATACTCAAAACCTGAGAACAAAGTTTTTAGCAAGATGTAGTACTGCGGAGAAAGAATGTCAGCAGAAATGGAACAACTACTTGGGCTCACCTGATCAGTCACTAGTGAATGAAAAGTAATGTTGTTGTTTGCACTGGTTTTCACCCAATCTCTCTGAGTTTATAGATACAGAGAGCCATTGCTGCTGAAAGAACAGAGAACTCAAAACTTAAAAATAAATTTTATGGCAATTGTTAGTATCTGTATAATTGATAATTTCTAAAAAGATCATTTGAAAAATTGATCTGAAAAGGCTGTAAGTAGCACCTTGGGCTCTGATTATTCCTTCCAGTGATAGCTGCTTTCCTGTCCAACTCTTCATGATTCAGAGGAAACTCACAGAAAACACACTTGGTACTTCAACTAATGATCTACAGTTAACAACTAAACTAGACTTTGAAACTTGGAACTAAGGCATGAAGAAGTTAAAAAATCACCCAAAAAACCCAAACAAGGCTTCAGGTAGCAGATGCCCATGTCCTGGCCAGACTTGGCTTCACAGCAGGTTAAAGAAAGCTGTAAAAGTGGGATCATATCAGCCCGCACTGTTGAGCTCCACAGAAAATCATGATTTAAATCCTTGTAGGGCTACTGCTGGGCTTGACTGTATGGAGAGAAAAACAACAACATCTGGCTACTCTGCAGGAAGAACTGATCCAGTTTAGCCCTTCCACATACAATATAGCCGTTTCCCAAACCCAAATGCTTCTCTATATGTGATTGTGAGTAAATTTATAATCAACTGAGCTAATTAAGTGGAGGTATTTCCCATCATTGACATGGCAACAGTAGTTTATTACCATACTTTGTCTCCAGGGGAGATTTAGTCTGGACATTCGGAAGCATTTCTTTACCAAGGGGGTGATCAAACACCAAAAAAGACTTCCTAGAGAGGTGGTTGATGCCTCCAGTCTGTCAGTGTTTAAGAACTATTTGGACAGTGCCCTTATTAACATGCCATGTAGTGGTTAGACAGTTGGACTAGATAATCATTGTAGTTCCCTTCCAACTGAAATTATTATACTCTATGCTTTAATTTCCAGGAGTGGTTGTAATATAAGAAAAATCTGCCAGAGAAAACAACTGATCAGATAGTGCCCAGAGTATTGAAATGCCGTATGGTTAGCAGAGTCTTGCTGGGATTGAGAGCACAAGCCTCCTGACTTTTTAAAAGACTGTGTTTGAATTAGCACAGGAAGAAAGGACTCAGGAGGGAACTCCAAGAATGCTGTTAGATCTCTGAAAAAGTTTGTCTCAGATTTGTTTAGCCCAGAGGTGCAGCCCCCAACCTGTCCTTGCGCAATGTGCAAAGTTAGAAGGTACAACACAGGAATGTTTCACTTTTCTAGAGACCTGTTTATAGAACTGGTTCAATCACAAGAAAAACAAATTTAATATGTTGACCTGAGAGCTAAATCCAAAGGAGACTTGTCAGAACCTGAGAGACCTCACAGGTCTGGGTAGGGTGTTTGGGGAATCCCTAGGTAATGTCCCAGGGCAGTAAAAGGGGAGCTGGCTTCACTGGAAATGGGCACACCAAGCAAAGACTGTCTGTGCCAAGCCAGCACGGGTTCTTGCAGGTGAAGCTCAGAAATGGTGGCAGAACTGAGTGGGGAGGAGCAGGAGAGTTTTGCTTGGCCTCATGTGGTGGAAAGGAACTCATCTAAACCCACTGGTCCTCCCCAGGGCCTCTGCACTGACAGGCTGCACTGCTGGAGCAGGAGGCTTTGGTACAGTGTTTGAGCTATAGAAAGACCATGTCTCTGTTCCATGCATAACCCTAATGTCCTATGGAAATGTCTGCTTGTTACTGCCCTTTCTGGCTTCTTTCTGAGAACTTGGAAAGCTTTGTGGCTATTAGCAAAACAAGTTCCCTAGAGAGGAAGGTTGTGAATGTGCAAAAGTCTAACTAAAAAATGAAATTTAATACTTCTTTGTGGGCGAAATGGAAAGCTATTACTTTCTGTGCTCCTGGAGGATGCATTTCTGAAAAGATCTGCATTGTCTTAAAGGCTTGCAAATAAATTGCTCAGTTTCAGGTTTTATTGTAATGCTGGTTTAGTAGGAAGCTGCTAAAATATTTGAGCAATGCTGATTAAGCCTGGTGAGTAAACCTAGCCAGATTCAGATTCTAAATGAAAGTCAGGTAAACATTACTCTTACTCAGCTTCACTAAACAAGCAAAAGAAGGGTATTGGCTTCTACTTGGACATGATGGACCATGTCCAGCAGGAAGGAACTGCTGCTGTATCTAGACAATGAAGCGAGAAAGATACGTGAGAGTGATCTGCTGAGCCTATCACTGGAGTGGCTGGAAACCCTTCCAGAGTCAGCTAAGAGGACACTCAGCACAGGAATACAGGGGTGGTTGAGGCTGTCTCCTACAGCCCTTCCCCTTGGTTCCCTTTAGAGGAATGCCACATGCAAGGTGAAGGGGAGGACAAGCAGGCCACTGCAAAACAAGAACAAAGAAAAGGCTTGCTCAGCATGTGGGCAAACAACCATACCCCCAAATTGTAACCTGGTTCTTCTCGGGAGTGGATCTTTTCTGCAAACATGATGACCAGCTGTCCTATTTTGGAGACACGGAAATGGAGTTACAAAAGTTAAATTAGTTACAAAAGGACTTTCATCACTGCCCAGCATTGCAAGGACAAATCATGAGTAAAGTATTAGCATTCAGTGAGCTGCTGACCGGGCCTAACTCTGCGTTTATTTGTTGATAACACTCCCCATAGTTTCCAGCTGTTAGAGTCTAAGGCTAGTAGCTTACTACTGCAAATTTCAGACTCGCCTCCCAGTGAGCCTTATGAAATGCAGCCACTGGGTTTGGGTACAGGTTGTGATTTACAGATGTCATGTCTGGTTTATTTTCAAAACCTGCCACCTGAGATTTGCTGTTAACTCCCCGCACTGCAGACACATAGACCCAACTCTTAGCAGGTACCTTACTAGGTACACCACAGCTTAGTTCATAAGCCTGACTTCAGTAGCTGTTTTGAAAACACTGCAAGTCTGCAGCACTACACTATTTTTCTAGGTTCTAAAAATAACAATAGAAAAGAGTAGCCACTTGCTGCTACTATAGTTAAAAGAAGCACAAACCACAGAATTCAGAGGACATGTTTGACCAAAAAGTATTTCCCATTTTCTATTTCTGAGGGTGAAAAGCCTTGCAGATATACATGAGATAAAATTACCAGAAATAACTGCCTTTTTTTTTGTTTTTCTGATAGATTCTGATATCACAAATTCACATCAAGTCCATTCACCCTAGTTTTGTTGTAGCTGTCAGTGCTAGAGCTCAGAGAAGTGACAAATCTGCAGGCATTCCCACTGGGCACAACTTCTGCTGCATTTAACTCTGGTACCAAATAGCATCAGGGGAAAAAAGGGGAAAAAGCCAAAACAAGCTCAGTCTGTCAACTTTCCCCAAAAGTCCCAGCACAAATGGGTCAGCCATTCATCCATGTGTAGTTGTCTACCTTATTTCAGGGTGTGCTTCACTTTACTGAGTTCTAAAGATCTCTCAGAGACCTAAAATGGGACATATAAATCATGCAACTTTTGCCCAAGACTATAGGCTGATGGCCTGGACAAGTAGCACAGATAAATCACAACAGGTGGAGGCTGTTTCAGCCTTCCTTTCAGGGCAACACTTTTTGACTTCACCATCAGCTTGCATAAATCCCAAAACTACATTCCTCTTGTCCCAAAAAAAGTGCTTTTTGCCAGTGCCTCTGTGCTGGAGACGGCTCTTCCCCATTTCTCCTAAACACCAGGAGCTCTCTCAGCTCCAGGTCTTACAGCCAGCACCCGTGTCATCTGCCCTTTCCCCAGAGAGGCTCCAGCTCTCCAGCCCTGCCTACACCTGTACTGCAAAATAACAACTGGTGAGAGGCTGAGGCCAAACGAACCACAGTGGGTCACAGAATCATAGATTGGTTTGAGCTGGAAGGGACCTTAAAGATGATCTCGTTCCATCTCTCCTGCCATGGCCAGGGACACCTTCTGCTAGACCATGTTGCTCAAAGCCCCATCCAGGCTGGCCTTGAACACTTCCAGCTTCTCTGGGCAACCTGTTCCAGTGCCTCACCGCCCTCACAATGAAGAATTTCTTTCTAATATCTAATCTAAGCCCATTCTCCTTCAGTTTAAAGCCATAACCCTTTGTCTTATCCCTACACGACCTTGTAAAAATTCTCTCCTCCGTTTTCTTGAGCCCCTTTAGGTACTGAAAGGTGCTCTAAGATCATCCCAGAGCCTTCTCTTCTCATGGCCAAGCAACCCCAACTCTCTCAGCCTCTCTCCATCTGAGAGGTGTTCCAGGCCCCTGACCATCCTCACATCCACACTGCATCGAATTGGCCCTACATGTCCTCTGTGGCCTTTGTAATGCTTTGTGGCCTTAGGAATTGAGACAGGGAGTGGTGTTTAATTCAAAATGTCTGAAATTGTGGAATTTAAACACATTATATGATAATTTTATCACAAGTGCAGGTGAATCTGTGCCATGCAATGTGGCATAAGGGCAGACAGGAATGCTGGAGGGAGCAAGGTTTGCTGGAGTGCATGACAGGTCTGAGGGGGGGTCAGACACTGCAGTGTTTTCCATCCTGCCTGTGAGGGATGATCTCTGGAGCATCATCTCCCCTTAGCCATGCTGACGGCCAACTGGCATAGGCCAGCCACAGCAGGCAGCAACCTGCCAACTAAATGACATGGATAATTACTGTCCTGTGGTTAAGCTCACTACCAGATGTTGTTTATTTACCATTATGGACACTGAGTCTTATACCCAAACACTTTCCCAGAAAAGGACTGTATGTCAGCAAGAGAGGGACTAGCCCTAAAAGTGCAGATAACCCTACAACCCCAAGAGCCCAAATCTTAGGGATATTTTTGCCCTTTCTCCCTCCCTCCCTCAACTTTCTATAAGCAAATAGTGAGTAATAGCAAGTCGGGTATGGAGCAATCAATTCACTGCAGTTCACAGAGCATGGAAAGGGCAATAAGCACCAGGAAAAAGCCTGTCCCGAAAAGACTAGTTCTGCTTTCAGAGAGGACTCAAAGAGCACACAGGAAATCATGCTGCAAACCCGACTGTGAATAACAAGAGCAGCTCCAACACACAAGACTGGGTCCTGTGCTATGTGATGCTGTTTTTAACTCCCCTATAGATGCACAAAGGACACGAGGCAGTAACCTGGATTCATCATGTAACTTGAGTCAAACAAGTTCGAAGCTCAGTCACCCTTGAACTCTACTGGTAATGAACAGAAATGAGGTACAATTTTGTAAGATCCACCTAAAACCTCAATTAGGTTAGTCATCAGTAATGGCGAAGGATGAATCTACAAGTGAAAGGTTGACTTTGCAGCAGAAATTATCTCTTCAGGATGTTTTTCTGCAGAGGGTCGTAGATGAATTATGCAGAGCCAGCAGCATGCTGTACATGAATGCACCAGCGTACATGGCCCTACAAAGAAATCAGGCAGCACAGAGGTTGTTAAAAAAAAAATCAAGCAAATTGATTAGATTTTTTCCAGGCAAAATTTAAAAGGCAATCAGGGAAAAGGAAGCAAAAGTTTCTTACACAATCCTATTTTTTGTAATCTGGAAAACTATTAACAATTGAAAGCAGGAAAGGCATTTACAAAACCCAACACTGTCTCTGCAATTAAAAAAAAAAAAAAAAGAAAAAGAGTTACTGAATAGCTTTTGCAAAAAGTTTTGAGATGTCCTTTACTTCAGAACAGGCCCACCTCAAAGCAGAGCTAAGTAGGTTGCTCTGTTGCAGGTTGGCACAGATTCCTTCACCTGGTGTCACTTATGAAAAGACCAGAAGAGGGTATTGATATTAACAGTGAATAATATATATGGCTGTTCCCTGTCATCTTTTTGATATTGTTCTTACGAAAAGGTTTCTAGAAAACAAATCTTTTCAGATGCCATCTCCACTGAACTGGGGCACTGAGGAGCTAATGGCTGTGAGAACAATTGGTGAGACAGAGCAGGCTTTGGGTGCAAAGGCTTTTTACATTTTTCTTTTTCTCCAAATGCTCTCAACAGATTTGTGATGGATTAAAGAAATGATTTACCACAAGATGATGGGGGAAGAGGAGTAAAAAAATTACTGTAATTATCATAAACAAATCATTATTTGTTAGGAAAAATACCCCGCTACTAAATCTGTTTCAAAATAAATGTAAATGTTTTCTGGGTGTTTGTTAGAGGATCTGTTCATCTATTCAAAGATCAGCTGCAGAAAAAGCTCTTGTTTGAGATCAGCGATGCAAGACCTTCATCACCAGTGACATCACAATTCAACAAAAACCGGATTGTTTGTCCAGATACCATAAGCTAAATGTGTGCTTTCACTCTATGTCACATATTTGATGAAAATACAAACATCAAAGAAAGCTCATCAAAGAAAGAAGCTCTCTTACTGACTTCCTCTAGACTAGATTCAGGCTGTCAAAACAGTACCCCCTGCACAGCTCCAGGAACACAAAGAAGCCTCAAACCTGTTCCATGAAGCAGGTACACGTTGTCTCTGCATGGAGAAATCTTCGGGTAGTGTTGAGAAGACAAGACAAACTCTGTGTGCTGTTTATGCCCAAGGGTAGAAGCGCTGCAGGGAGAAAATGCTTACAGAAGGGCCCTGGGGAGATCCAACCAGGGTACAGTCGGGGGCTGCTTTAACACTTGCCAGGAGAACATCAACACCCTGGGAATCACAAAGCTGTGCTGGGCTCTCTTTATGTATGTTAGATTCCTCTATCGAGTACAACTCAGCCTGACACCCGGGCTTCGGGTTTTCATCCTCCCAGGCAGCCTGCTTCCCTGCTTTTGGAGAGGCAGCGCTCACAGTGCCGGCTATATACAGCGCAGGAGAAGTGCTTTGCTAACATGCAAAGCTGCTGCGCACCAGGAACTACGAAGACAAAAATATTCGGTGAGAAAGCAGCAACTGTTAGAAACACCGGAGGAAAGTAATTTGCAGCATGACTACAATCTACATTCCGCTTGATCTGAGGCCTCAGACCAGCTGCAGTGCTGAGTACAGACTGGGGCTGGCCAGAAATTTTATTTCAAATTTTTTTTTCAACAGACAGCATACACTTTATATGAAAGATTTATACTATCTGAAGAGAAACTAGAGTATGTTTCAGCCAAATACTTTTCTGGGTAAAGCTCTTTTTTAAACAACATTTTTTTCTTTTGAAAGTAAAGATATAGATATACTTGGCTAAGGTGAAAAACTGACAATTTCTGGGAGTCCAGTTGCAGAGAATGAAGAAGAACCCCACTGGTTTCTATGAATTTTATTTTTAATTAGCATTTTCCATGTGGAGAAAAGGAATTCTCACCATGCCCTAGTTGGCATTCGTTTATCCATCAGCCTCCTGGTCCTGTTCTTCCCAGTATTGCCTCTCTTTCTCTTCACCTTCTGCAGCTCAGATTGTCACACCAACTTGTGGAGAGTAAAGACCAGTAAGAGACTTGAGTGGGGGCTTTCCTCTGAGAAGCCATGTGTGACCAAAAGGGATACTGAAAATAACAAGAATAATGGGAAAAGAAAGAAAAGTACTTGTTTTGTAGCACATTTCTTACATGTCACTCTTTTCAACAGTCACCACCCCTAACTTTCCTAGGCCATGTATCTATTTGCAAATAGAAACATTGCAGCTCCCCAGGTTCCTGGTGAGTACATCTAACTTCCATTTCTGTAATTGCCATTTTCAGGATCTGTGAAGGCACTCTGGCACAGTTTCAGCTCTCAAAAGTGCAAGTACAGGGAACACTTCAAGCTTTTTTTCCAAACAGTGAAAGCTCTATGAAATAGGAAGGATTTAAAAATCTGCAGCAGTTGAGAATATGCAGAAAGTTAAAAAGTGCCAATGGGACTAAATAATGTTCAGATGACAGAACACATGTAGAACAACTTATATAGTTTGGAAAAATACACTGATTTTTTAAGAACAATGTAATAAAATACAGCATGACCTTTTTTCCTATGTTTCACGTGGCTGAACAAGCAGATAGCTTATGAAACTACACAAATCTCATGATCTTTCAAGTGGTCAGTCTCTCTTTCCGCAGCATCTGCAGTACCACATCCTGACTGAGGTCAAGTCCCCAGGGGCCTGCACTTCCTTGTTCTTTCTTCAAGAAAGCATCTTCCATCTCATACCAAACTGTAAAAGAAAGTGAACACTTTCTCAGTGGTACTTAGTGCAAAGGAAAAATACTTCCCCATGACCTGGGTCTGGAAAAATTAAACCAGATCAATCCTACAAGTCCTCTCCCTCAGGAGCAGGGTAAAACACATGCAGGGTTAAAGGCTGTTTCTGCTACAAGCATGTGTTGGACCCATGGTATTGGAGATCGCCCCGGGACACCAACACTGAGGAGGGATAAAGGACTAAAACATAGCATCAGAGCAGTAACGTTTGGTACTGCCTTCCCTACAGAACTGATTACACAAGGTCCAAGACAAAGCTCAGCCTTGAACATATTAATGATCTTTTTTTTCAACCATATTTTATCATCCTGATTTTCCAAAGTCTGCATTTTTTTCGGTTGTGGCTTTCTCTGTCGTAGACTAGAGTGAAAAGCCAAACTATCCTTTTCCATCACTTAGAAGATAACTATGTCTTTGAATGTGCTTTCATTTAATTCTCATACATAGCACTACTAGAAGAATTACCTAGCTTAGTATTGGGAAGATGCTGTATCAGACTGCAGAGTGTTATTAAATCTACCCAATAGCAAAAGTGGGATGAAATGCAGCAGTTCCCAATTCGCAGCGGCAGAACATCAAATGGAAACCAGCCAGCAAAGATGAAAGCACTTTTAAGGTGATGAGGTTCCAGTTAAAGGATGTTGAGGCTTAGCAATGATGTGGTTCAGAAAGATTTATGCAGCCACTCAGAACGCAACTGAAAAAGGTACAGAGCACACAGGGACTAGCAGGAGCTTTGGGGCACTAAAATAAATTTCCTTTACTCGATCATGTGAGAATCTGGAGACCATCCTGTGACTTGTGAGCCATGACACACCATCCATCACTGAAAACCAGCAGAAAATAATTCAAGGCAACAAAAATCTGATTGAATCTGTATGTTTGAAAGTAATTGCTCACATGTCAGAGGGGACACACATAGAGGACAGACTTGGAATAGCAAAGGTGAAAAAACAAAATTTCAAATTGCTATTTACCCCCTAGACTAAAGCATCTCAGTGACAAATACTATTGATAAATATTTTGACAGCTCTTCAGTATGATAGATTTCAAAGGGGAGATAGCAAGTCCCTGTCATAAATATCAGATCAGCCAGAGCTCACAAACAAGGCAACAGAGTCAGCAAGCGATACTATAGGAAGCTCATGGGTCTACTTTTGCACTTTATGACATCAATGGGAGTGCTGAGAGATTCCGATGCTGAGAGATTCCAGTGCTGAGAGATTCCAGCAACTGATTTCCATAGGCACAAGATGAGAGGTCCCTTGGGAGATCTGTACTGGGTACACTGTCCTAACCTTCTTTCACCTTCTCTCTTTTCCTAACAGAGGGGAAAAAAGANAAAAAACAACACAAAAAAAAAGTCAGGCAGATATAACTAAATCCAGAGTGGAGGCTGGTGATAAGAACCTGCCAACAGTGATGAGTTTTAAGACATCTATTAAACAGGAGGAGGCTAACAGAGAAGTTAAAAGAAGTTTGAGGTGTGAAAGTCTGCATGCCTTTGTATTTATAGAGATGATATTAGCAAAATCTAAAAGGAAAGAACGGAAGCTGGAAATTCCTGCACATTTTAGAATATCTCACATTCCCAAATATTACACTTTGTGTGAGGTTTTGACACCGTTAGCATCTCCAGCAGAAAAGAAATTTGCTGTAAGTATCAGAAACTGTTGAAGGTCTAGTCAACTGACTAAGAGCAAATGACAGCTGGTTTTCTTATTAAACATTATGTAAAACATTAACACATAGGCTTGCCATGTTAAATCCTCCCTTGGGGAACTTGGCTTCACATGTGTAAGCCTAAAGCAGCTTTTGCTGGAAGCAAATGAAGCTGGAAAATCTATCCCACAACTACGTCTGAAAACTAAAACACTAATGAGGCTCCAGCAGATGCTGTAATCAGCTACAGCAATCATCTGGCTGCTTGGCCCCTCTTCCATTCAGGATATATTTTGGATGTAATGAGTTTATACAGCTGGGAAAAGGTGGCAGGAAAAGCTCAGGGAACTTGTCTGCACCCGCTTAAGTTTACAGAAGGAAGAGTCCTGCTGCACTGGTGATACAGCAAAGGGGATGCTATTGGGACACCTCCCATCGCTCACAGGTCTTGACACGGCAGAAGGGGAAGAAGGAAAAGGGGTAGCCATCCCAGACACTCGGGAGGTGGAAACAGCAATAGGAGACCCACCACAGTGAAAGGGCAGAAGATGAGAGGAATATTCCAGCTCATTCCTTGGAGAAGAAAGAAAATACAGAGAGGTTAAAGCCCGACATCAAGGGCAAGAGCAGCAATGGAGTTTCCATGCATTAATAGGAAAACTGTGACCTCAGCCACCTCTGGAGGCACTGGGGAAGAGGGCACAGGTCCCTTCTGGGGAACACTCATGAAGGGTCAGGGCAACCTGCCCCAGACAACCTACCAGAAGCATATGAAGTGTCCAGTCATTCCTTTGAGAAGGAGGAGGGTTTTACCCCTATTCCTCCTTTTGCTGTGACAGTGTTTATGCAGGGCCACAAACACCAGCCGCAGAGATAGAACAGAGCCTCACACTCCAATTGAAACCCCCATCTTAAACCATAACAGTCACAATAGTAACCTGTGTATTTTTCAGCAGCAGATCTCAAACCACCTGTTCTCAGTTCACAGCTACAACCGTGAATCAGTAAAAGAGGAAGTGAGCAGACTGTAGAAGAGCTCTCTTTGGGGACTGCCGGGCTCCTTCCTCTTCAACCAGAGAGGAAGCCACAGCTCAAGAAAAGACCCTCTCTCTTTTCCACTTCTGTTCTCAGGCTGGTTTGCATATCAGAAGTGACCAAATGTGGCAACAGCAAGTCAAATTCAGCATAAAATGGTTTTGATAGCAACAATACACCTTTTGCAGAGAACTCATACTACTACTTTGCAGAGCAAATATTTGAATGGAGTGGAACCAATTGGCAAGTGTCATGTGTTATTTTCAAGTGAATAGACCGGATCTTTTACTGCACTGAGAAAACAAATAATCAGACCCCAAATTCACATACTTTCCCTTTAGCAAGAGCCACATTGTGTTGTTACATCAGCAATTGAAATATGACAGGGTGCTTGTGTTTATACTCAGAGAAGTCATATACAGATTCCATCTGTTCAACATTTGGAGCAAATTTGCAGTGATTACTCAGGCTGAAAATTGCTTTGGAGTTTTGTCTGTTGTTTCTTTATTTGAAATAAATCACCAGTGCAGTGCCTTACTTCTGAGCACAGACACACATCTCCAAGCGGGAGGACAGCGAATGAACTTTGGCTGTTCTGATTTGCAAGAGATTCAGGTGCTGTTGACACTGGGTGTTTTTCTCAAGCAGGCTTTGGAGAAATGGAGGAAGAACTAAAGTTGCTGCTGAGGTGAGGAATTCATATCTTGGAGCTTTGCCTCTGTAAACTAAGACTCATTCCACTTTGAACAAAGTCCATCCCATGTCATGGGTTCTAGGCCAGAGCTGTCAATAGCCAATGTCTGATCGCAGAGTTGCAGCTGCACTGCTAAAAGCAGTTACCCAGCAGTTTGAGAGAGGTATGAGTTAAACTGAGGCACAGATGATTCCCAGCTATTTGAACTCATCAGGTCCACTTAGAGCCAAGCCTTGAAGCAGCAAAGCTGAACAGGACACAGCCAAGACTCTGGATCTCAACAGTATCAAGGAGAATTAAGAAACTTTGGAGTTTCCTACAGCTTTGCTGATTGGGCTGTAAATCAGAGAACTAAAGAGATGAATTTCAAACTCGATCCTTGATACGGTCAAAGAGGAAACCACAGAAGAGAAAAATTAATTTCAGTCATTCAAGTGTAGTTGAATATGCTCAGCTGCAATTTCAGGGAGAAATCAAAGAGGAAGAATTTAGCTGATTGGATTTTGAACCAGAAACAACTCCTATTAAAGTGCCAGATGTTCAACAGCAGTCACAAATAATAAGGGTTAAGCCCTAAATCACCATTATCCAGTCCTTCAAAATCCAGCACTGATGGTAGGCTCTTTACATGAAGGTAGGCTATTCTTCCAACACTGCCTAGCTTGAGAAGTCAAGTGGAGGAAAGGAAGAGAACTGGCTACCTCAGCTAACAAATTAGTAAGACAAGACAGTGAAAGCATGCGCTGCTCTGAGAATCAAGCTAACTATGTGGGTGGCAGAGAGATGGGAAATGGGTTGGAGGGAGTCAGTCTGCATTACCAGCCCCTGATCCTCTGCAAAACTTGTTGACAATGGTGCTGCAGCCAGGCAGCTTTGGAAGATGAACAGCTTGGCTGATGGAAAAACCTGTTCTCTGGCCACCCACGCCATGGAAACCAACAAGCAGTTGGATTCAGATGGATAAAAGGTTATTTCTATGGATGAAACACACCCAATAATTAAGGGTAAAGTGGCAAAGTTAGGCGTCAGCTGAGCCCTAGCTAGCACCCGGTGACTGCAGCATGACTTGTGAGACACTGACACCATGACACCATCTGTTTATGATTTATGCTGAACAGACTGCATATAGAAACAGATGGGAGGTGTCAGCTTTGATCAGAATTGTTATGCCGGTGATTCCACAGCACATTATATAGCTGACAGCCTTACTTTCCCACATACTTCTATAAAGAGGAAGGTGTTTATATTCATGTTACTTAGGGAATTATTCTTGTTGAATCTCCAATGGACAGAGTCCTAAAATTATACAGCTGGGACAGATCTTTATTGTTTTGGATATGTTCAAGCCAGACAGTCACTTTGTCTAGTTCAAAGTTCCTAAAATAACATCCCAAAGTATCTTTTTCAGGCCAGTTCTCAAGGTCAAATCTGAAACTTGCTGAGACTGTGTTCAAGTTTGCTATGAAGTGACCCTCAGGCCCCACTGCCCTTTAGCACTGCCATCCTTGTTACGTCAAGTGTCAGCCTTAGAAGGTTTCCCTTATGCTTTCATGACTTCATGTAGTTGTAAAAGTTAATTTTGAGTTTTCATGACTGCGGAAAAAAGCTGATAAACATAATTCATATTCAAGATAAGAGATATGCTCATTGGAAGGGACTGCTGGACAGCTCATGTCTAATCTGCCACTTGAAGGAAGATCATTTCCAGCACTGGAATAGGTCAGCCATGGCTTTGCCTACCTGAGGCTTGAAAGCCTCCAAATTTGAAGATGGCAAAACTTCCTTGGGCAGCATGTTCAGAAGTCAAAATGCAGATATAAAAAACCCCTAAGCCCTGTATTCTCCAAGCATGATTTATGACTTTTAATGCAAACATCTGGCATGGATACCTTCAAGAAGATTTTTCCAGTATAGATAATAGACCATAAGGGAAATTTTCTGTGTTATCGCTATCTATGAACTTTCCTTAGGCCATACAGTTACTAGAAGATTCAAGTCAAAAACCATTAAATAAAAATAGTTCAAAAGAATGCTACAGGTGAAGGGAACTGTATGTATGTGACAGACCCTCAAAGTGCAGATAAGTAAAATGACACATGTATGGTTCATATAGCATAGAGAAATCTGGTCACCTTTCCTAGGAAGCAAGGGGCTCCTGCTAGTGCTGCTCCAGGGCACAGCACAGTCGGAGGTTAGCTGCAGGTCCCCACTGCTGCTGAGAAAGCAGGCACCTGAACTGCTGATGGGCTGCGTGGTTCAAGAATCAAAAGCAGCAAATGGCACAGAAGGCACACAATATAGAACAAAACAAAAAACTTTTTTACTTCTTCCTTGAACTAATCGGGTTTTCTGAAACTGTAACAAAATGGAGCATTGTACCACTCTGCTGACACATCCTTCCTAGATATTGTGCAGGGATGCAGTGGGAATCACCTGTGCTGCACATACCAGCTGCTGCACTTGTAGGACGCCAATAGACTTAGGGATCAGTTGTTTGTAATTGGGATGTAGATAGGGAAGACTGGATCAAGAACCAGCCAGGTTTAGGCTGAAGGAGGTTTTCCCAATTTTCCCCAGACCCTGGAGAAAAAACTCACTAACATTCCTGGCTTCTCACAGTCTGCACTGCCTTACCTATCTGGCACTATCAGAACTGATCCTGAAAATCACCTGCCAGATCAATCACGTTAACTTGCCAGGGCAAGATCCAATTTTGCACAGTAAAGATTCAGAACTCAACCGCCCTGAAGGCAGACAGGTACAGTGGATGCACGGGGTCTGGCAAGGACAACAGTCAGTGAAACTCCCTAGGAGCTGCTTTCTCATTAGTCAATATAGTGAATGGTTTGCAACCAAGGACAGAGCCACGCAAAGCAAGTACCAGCAGGGAAAGTTCTCCCATGTGTTTAGGGCAGATGAGGGAGGCTGTGGCCTTTGGACAGACATCCTCCTTCTGTCCTGTTTCTGCGCTTGGTGCTGCTGGTAGATTGCTTTCCCTCTGCTCAGCCACAGGACTCCTTGTGCTGGGGGGCTTCGGGAGTCACCATTCAATGCTCTCATGGACACAGCCGGGGGTGCGTGCTTATGGTAGCACCATTTGTGGTTCAGGGAGCAAAGCAACCTCCCGTTCCTCCAGCATCATTCAGTTCCCCCAGTTCAGCTTTACAAGGCCTATACACAGGCATACGGATACAGCACAGAACCTGGACCCCTAACAAAAGGGCAGCCAGCATTAAACAGAGTACTTTTCCCAGGCTCATCTACACTTCTCAGACAGGCAGGCAGGTCAGCAGAGCAGGAATCTGACTAGGAAGGATTTCCGACTTGGCCAAGTGTTCAAGTAGAGGGGAAATGCTTTCATTTCTTAACTTTCCCTTAAAATAATGCGCACGATCTGTTCTGGGAACACCCACCCAGTGAAAATCCCTCTGGAGACTGCCTGCCAAAGCCTGTGAAAATCCCTTCTGGGAGCTGTGTCCGCTATTTCAGACACAGCCTGTTCATAGGAACATAAATCTGCTGTCCTCACTGATGAAGATTATTCGAGCTGGATTTAATGTGCCTAGGCACATCTTTCTTAACTTAGCTCAGATAACCACCTGCTACTTCACGTGCATTTGTTGCTCAGTACAGATCTCTTAATAAAGTCATCCCTCCTGCTGACAGCTGCACCTTTCCTCACTACCTAGCATAGCCTATGCACAGAACTGGTGCTAGAGAAGAAGCCATTTCTCTCCACTCTGCCCAAATATTGTACCTTGAGATTCTCTTCAATTACAGCATTTTGTCAACCTGTCAAATCTGGGACAGAGAATACCTAATGTTTAGGAAAGAAAGTAATAGAGTATGGCACAACTTCTTAAAAATATACTAGAGATGACACTGACGGAAATTTAACAACAGCTGTAAAAAGTTCCCTACCTATATGATTTACAAGAGAATAGATTTCTATGCTGAATCTCTGCCTGAAAGTCCATACTGCTTGCGGCTGGTATTTCACATAGGGGGTCAAAATTCTGAATTCTACAGGATATCTCTCTCCATTACTGCAATTTCTACAGTGAAGAAGAGGTGGGGGTTTAGGAATAAACCCTGTAATTTAGCACTTCCTCTGCTGGCAACTTGTTGAATTGTTTCAAACCAAAGGAATCCCCACCTTTTAAAACTTTTTTTTTTTTTTTTTGCATGACAGAACATTGCCAGACAGAGACCTTTGTAAGATTTGGCATAAGACGACACTGTTTTTACCCATACCCAAAAGTAGCTCGTACTATTAGTTCGCCAGCCTCTCCAAGCACAGTGCCATTTCAACACGCTGCTGGCACAGTCTCCACCTGCTGGAAACAGCCTCACATCCCAGCTGGATTCAAGTTTTCTGAATGCAATTGCTATATTTGAGAACTCAACTCTGCTAACCTCCCCAGTGATTTCTCAATATTAACCCCCAGAACCAATGAGTGCCTGGTGCTGTAAGGTTTCATATCTTTCTGAATTAACTGAAGAAGTCAATCCTTGTTCTACTGCAAGGGTTTAATTCTGTCCATGTTCTGTATAATTCAACCCTTTATCCATGTATACCAGAAATATAAATGTATGAAACAGAGTTTATCCTACACTCTCAGGTTTTAGATAATTTAAAGGCAATAAATTCAAACTGATTTAGTTTATCTAGTTTGATACAAAGTAGATGAAATAGTCACAATAATTATTTGTGTCTCTCAGCCAAGGCTTCTGGAACACACTACAAGCATTAGGCATCGGACTTCATATTCACAGACCCCTACTGGGGAACGATCCTATACCAATATTACCATCATCTTAGGTACAAGTACTCAGTACAGAGGATTTCTCAGGTTGTTCCGGTTCTGAATCCACTATTTGTAAGGCTCAGAACTTTGAATTGAAACAAGCCTTCATAAGACTTTTACCTTGAAATTCTATCCACTGGGGAAACTACACTGTCAGCTGTTATTGCACTCAATTCTTAATTACCTTCACCGTTAACATTTCACTTCTTACCTCCAATGTAATTTCATTTCCAAGAGATGGTGGACTTTTATCATCCCTTTCAATCAAAACACACTCTATTAGTAGAAGTGTCAAAATGTGGATGTTTATTAGCTGAAAAAAAATTATTACTTAATCTTCCCTTCAAGTTAGTTGTATTTTTGTTACTCTTATATTCCTATTTTCCAATTGATACAGAGGAAAGAGGGGGATATAGCTGAAATCTAAATAAGGCAGTAGCAGAGTCAAGCATACCTTGCAGGATCTTGATACTCAAGCCTCTACCCTGATGCTACATTCCTCTTAGAGCAAATTACAATTCTGCTTCTCTCCTAATGCTATTTAACGGCAACACAACAAGCTGGTACATGCTGGAAATTCCAAGCATACAGATTGCAAGGTGGTAGAATCTCACTCTCACGGCTCGGCTTTGCAAGCAAAGATTTGGGAAGGGCTCTACCCACGCTTGCTGCAAGCGCGCTGATGGCTAAAGAGGCCGATGCGAGATAGGCAAGTCCAGTTGCAAAAGGCACAGCAGAAAGTCTCCATAGGCGGTGTTGGTGAGGCACGGTTCTTTCTGCGTTGTCTTTTCTCCTCCAGACTGATTCTGCGTGCATTCTCAAAGGAAGCAGCAGCGTTATGGAAGAATACATCCATTATAAACGCAGTATTTTAAACAGATAGAGATCTGGTCGCTCAGATGAACAAATATAAACCTTGTGATTCAAAGGATAAAAAATAGTCATTATGAGTTTTAGTGAATATTATGGTCAAATCAAAATTATTTGGAAAAACAATTGTTTAATTTAATCTGAGAATCAGCAGTAACATCAGGATTTTTTAAAATCACCCAGGGTTCTGAATCCACAATTTTCTAGGTTTCCTACATATTTGCTGAAATCAAACACATTCAATGCTTGGAATTATCTGGAAAATATATAATTTTGGGGTTTTATTCAAAATAATCTAAATGAACACTCAATGCTCACAAATATAAACAGACATAAGAAAGTTCATGTAATGCTGTGTTACTTAGTTCATTATATTGGTGGCATTTTATTACCCTAGTATACTTTTTTGCAACAGATAGATTAGACATGCTCTCTGAAGATACATCAAAACACCTTCATTAGCATTCTCTCTGACTGAAAGCTTTTCTCATAGCCACATACCACTGCAGTAGCTGTGATGGCGTAAAACATCAGAGATAAAATTTGGTGGCAAACCCAGAGTCTGTTACTAGAAAAAAAACAAAAACATGTATTTATGAAACTACTTGCATTTTCAAAATATATCACCTAATCTAACAAAAGAGCTGCTCTCTTTCTACTGCATTTTCAAAATGTCTTGTGTCAGTTTTAGATCATTCAAATATCACAGAATTTCTTTCCAGTAGAAAACCAAAATGGTAGTTGCAAACATATTCCTGAGAACACCTTTACCTCTATTTATATCAAACTTTGCCTTCAAAATTATATGGAACTTCCTTATATTATTCTCATTGTATTTTTGCCTAGAAGACAGAGACTGCAAATTTGACTCAATATCAGGAATTATTTTCTACAGTTGCAGTGTTCTTTCATCAACACTCGAGATGTCATCCATTAAATATGTGAGTGGAACAACTAGCTTTTTATTATTAAAAAAAAAAAATCTTCCAAGAAGAGCTTTAAAAACTAAATTTCCTTTTGATTAGTCTGTCACTTCTGGAAAGGCATTTAATCATTATCAAAGTGTGTCAAGTGATAATCTCAGATGTGGCAATAAACAGCAGGCACAACTTTGATGCAACACCTTACACACACAGCAAAGAGCTTTCCGGAGTTTGTTCCAACAATTAAAATCTTCAGCCTTCTGCAGGAGCTGAACTGCTGTGTGAATAAGCTCAGGACACAAAAACTCAGCTGAAAATGGGCTTCAGGTCTTCAGCAAGGCTCCTCTGGTTTCACACCAAGTCAGGACTGCCCAGCCCATGGTTTCAGTGAGACCAATGCTTGCCACAGCAGATCCTCTGTTACTGCATCTGTCTCAGTGTGGGCATGAAACAATGTTGTACACTGACTGCTGGGACATCTCCCATCTCTGGAGTCTTATCAATACCAAGAAAATGCTGACAATTTGATAATGAACCATTCTCATTTGGGAAAAATGAGAGAGAAATTGAAAGCAAACATCTGGTAAATAGAATTAAACATATTCTCTTATCACACATTACATGTGCTCAAATCACAGAGTATCTGCTGCAGGTCTGCTCCTCAGTGTACATGTTTACATCATGATTGACAAAAGTTTGTTATCCTTTTATATCAGCATTGATTGTGATACAACTTTGGTAAGTGCCCCAAAATCACTTGCTTACCAGCCACTGCAATGCTACATCATACGCATGTAAAAATCCTAACATCTTGTGGCATCGGATGCCTCCACATTTTTCAACTTCAAAGTCCTTTCCCCTCCCTGCAATGCTCAACTAGTGACTTTAACAACTCCAGCATCAACTCCGCCCCCAAACAGGGCAAGATCTTGAGCACAATGAGCCATACTTCGTGACTGTAGAAGTTTTGTCTTCTTATTCATACCACACCTACTAAAATCAATCTGCAACAATGTATGAGGACATAAGAATAAGGATTAATTGAAAACATTTTAAAGTATCTATCTTTGCACCTGAATATTACATCAAATCAAATTCTTTCATACCAAAAAGATACGTTGTTGTAGTCCTTTTCTAAATTATGTTATAAACATTATCTGGTAGTTAAGTAGAAAAGGTCCATTTAATTTTTCAAACAGCTGCTTCTTGCCAAGAAATGTGCTTGGTGAGTTTTAAGTTAGTTTATTTATGGAACTGTCATGAAGTACCCACTCATTTCTTTAGGAAGTCCTTAAAAATCCCTCAAGCAAACAACAGAGAACAGAAAGTGGCACAATTACATTTTTTGGCCTCCTTTTTATTTTCCAGAGGTAACCTAACTGATAATAAGCTGCCATTAAATGTTAATAAAACAAAGGTTACATAATTCACTATCCAGCAAGGACTAAGCAGGATAAATCCAGATACTAATGATGGTTTGTTTGGGATTAATGGTAAGCGTTGGATTAGTTGTGGGCTTCCTGGTATCTGCATTTCCCAGCTCGTCACAAAAACTCCAGCGGCAAAATACTAGTGCCACCTTTGGATGAAAATTCATATTAGATCCCTCAGTCAATCTGATTTTCTGTTCTGCATTTTGATTAGGTACTTCATCATGCTTTCAGTAAGTTTAGTAAGATTTAATCAGAAAAGCATTTTTTCCTTCTCTCTCTCACCTCCCTCTTTGCTTTTTCCTCCCCTTCAATCTTAATTTTTAAGCAATAGTCCTTCCCTATTCTCAGTGCTGATATGAAATCTCCTCTCTTTGGACTTAATTTTTGGAAATGTATCAAAGCCTCCTATTAATTGTTATGGTATTTGTTTAAGGCCAATTTCTAAAATATTTCCACAAAATTGTTAAGCATTTGAGGAGGGAAAAGAAAGGGGGGGAAAAAAAATCCGTGAAAATTTTAACCTAAGTTTAGGTAAAGTTTTACATAACTTTGATTCTTATTTTAATACTTCACCCGTTTCCAGACTTATCCTTATTTCACCTTGCTTCAGATAGCCAGAAATACCCTCATCAGTCATCAAACCTGCAGCACTTCATTCATCTAACTAAGGAAGGACTGCTTCATTTTGAAAGGCTGTATCCAAATGTGGTGTACCAGCTCTGGTTGGAAGGGAGTTCACTTTCTCCACAGCAGCCCATTACCTGCTACGTTTTGTTTGTGACTAGAACAGCATTGCTATCGCACCAGTGCTTTTGGCTGCTGCTGAACCGTGCTTGCACAAAACCAAAACATCCTTTTTTCTCACTCTGGGGAGAAACATGGGAGGGAACACAGGTGGTACAGCAGACACAAAATGGCCAAAGGGATATTCCATACCAATATGTCTTCATGCTCAGAGATAAAAATCTTGGTGTAGGGGTAGAACATCTTTCAGCGCAACCACTGCTCAGAGACTGGGTGGACATCGGTCTGATCATGAGAGATGGCGAGATCACCTTTGCAGCACTTCACCTCTGCCCTCTTTCCTTCACTTTTCAACTGTCTTTACCTTGATCCAGGCATTTTCTTGATTTTCTTCTTCTTCTTCTCTCCCCCATCCCGCTGGGTGAGCAAGTAGCCGTGTGGGTGCTTAACTGCTGGCCAGGGTCAACCCACCACAGCAGGGTTTGCAAAACTTGTCTCTGCAATAGGCACACAGAACCATGAAGCATCTTATTCCTTAAGGCAAAATGGCACAGCATCACTGGCAGTCAAATCTACACTCATGTTTGGTATTAACAAAGAGTAGAGTCTGTAAGCTCAAATCCCAGAGAAGCAACTGGTTTTGGTTTACCATCTCTGTATGGGTTTTATAATTACACGTGAGCTTCATTTGTTTTCAAAGGCTTTGCTTTTATTTCCAATAGTAGCACTTTCCAGTTTCTATTGGATGATCCCCTGGAGATCTTGCACTAGGAAAAAAAAAAATGTGACCAACCAAACGCCTCAGCTCCTATGTTCAGGCATACTTCTACAGCAATGCGAAACAGATGCCATTTAATCTACCACACACACAGGCAAAAGACAACTTGAGAAAAACAGTCTGGAGAGAGTCAAATCAAAAGAAGGGACTTTTCTTGATGATTTCCCAATGCAACCAATTAAGGTCACTCCCTGCACACCGCACAGCCTTGTTTTTCAATTTGTCATGATTTCTTTATCCTTAACAATTTCCCTCATCCCTTTAGGGGTGCAAGGACAAGTGCTTGCCTTTAGCTGAGGGAATGCTCTGCCTTCAGTGCCCTTCTATGGCTATCTTAGTTCTAAAGCTTCTGATTGCAAAGCTGAGCAAATTTTCGCCAGCTGACTTCTTTTGCTCTCTGCGAGTATCTCCTACCACTTTAAGAGAAAATTCACGTTCATCTGAAAAAAAAAATTACACACATCACACATCAACATGGAACTGAAGTGGTATCACTAATACCATGTGAGCCATAACACAACCATTTATTTATTCCCACTTTCTCCATATGACCCTGCACTAATGCCTGAGTGCCAGCAACTCACTTACCACTGAGTCAAGGTCAGGTGAATATTAGGATGGTGTATGTCAGAAGATTCCTTAACCCCTGACATGCTGGGAAGATTTAAAGAGTAGCTAGAAATCATACCTGGTATAACAGCATCTCTTATTCATGTTTTTTTTACTTGAAAGTCAGACAAGGAAGTAAAGTGCATGTGCAACTCTACTACTCTTATTTCCCCCATTTTTATCAAAATGAATGTAGCATATATTCTGAAATGAACTCTGGAGGTGCAATCATGTCTGTGTACATTTAATAAAGTGAAAACTGAAGGAGATAAACCCACCAAACAAGCAGAAAATGCTGCTCTCTCCTCAGTTCAAGCCATCTTTCCTGGACCATCTGGTATGTAAAGCCACATTTACACTTCCACCAACCCAAGGCCACGTGAGCAAGATTACATCCCAAGATGAAAATGCACAGCTCCAGACTGTGACAGCTAGATTAAACCATTTGACATAATTCATCCCTGTCCTGCCAGCATAAAATGCAGCAGCAAGAAGGCCCTTTCCGCCAATACAGCCCACTGATTTCATCACTACCCCACCACATGCTTGCAGTTCCTGTCCAGGTTACTCACATTAAAGCTGCCATTCACTCATAGCTTGATCACACCCAGTATGTCATGGTGGGACATACTCAGTGACTGACAACCAACCACTTTAGTATTCACAACAGCATGGACCACCACTAGTTTTTACCTCTGCAGCCAATTATATTTAAAAGTAGTTACCTAAGTCAGAATTTTAATACAGAACACAAATCTCAACAGATATAGGAAAAATGCATCCAAAAAGCTGGGTAAATATTTGTTCAAAGGATCTGGCCTCCCAGAGTGGCTAGTTTGAAACATCAGCCTCAGCAATAGGGAAAACCATTTGTAGATTCTCATCAAGTAATTCATCAGAGCATGTAGCTCACAACTAACGAGCAATACTCTACTAGACTTACAGTGCCTCAAGCCTAAGCATACATGATACCAAAACCAGGACTGTATCACGGTAACTAAACTTCTGTATTACCTTGCCCACAAAGCCTGACACCATCCTCCCTAGCCAAGATGCTAACACAGGCAGAAGCTAGTAGGTTGACAGTAAGCCTTGCCCCTCTTTTCTTTCTGTGGTCAGGTGGGAATCTTCCCTTTCTTCAGCAAGCAGCTAGAAGTGGCGTGACTGCTCTGATCTGAGAAAAGATAAAGGAGGAATTCTGTTCTGACCAGGGGCATGGGGAGGACACTCTCACAGCCAGCACCATCTCAACTTACAGTCTCCCTGGGGTAGGCTCTGGCATTCCAATAACCAGATTAACACTTCACCTCCCACATTAACCTACACCCTCTCCTATCCCCACCCCAGAAAACCATTAGGCCTTTGTCCAACTGGTTTAATAGCAGCACCACTACAAAGGGTACAATACCAAAGAGAAGCATCAGTATGGCAAAAGATAGAAGAAATGTGCAGATAACTGTGTTTCAAAATTTAACAACATGGTAGGCAATGCAACTCTAAAAAGTCAGTAAGACACATTGTCATAAAAATTCAGGGACACAAAAATGCAAGTGGACTCATCATGTCTGAGGGTGTAAGTACCAGCTGAAACAAAAAAGTTCTTTCTCTTGCATCAGAAATCCCATGTCATCCAAAGCTTCAGCACTAACGCCCAATTTTCAATGCTTTGTTCTAAGAGCTTACCTCAGCCAGGACCTCTCCACATGCCTCCTCCAGAGCATACAGTGCATTGCAGCGCTCAGCTCAGCAAGAGCAAAGAGCAAGTCACGACTGACACCGTAAAGATGTTTGTTCCACATATGGTTGGAGCTCACACTTCATTAGTGCCTGTTCCTAAACGACATGTTTATCTGCTGCTCTGATGCGAGCTGGCTCACGCCTGCCTAACCATATTGCAAGCAACACGACTAACCCAACAGCACACTGGTTCCAAGAAATTCCACATTCCATGTGGTTTACTTATCTGGTGAAAAAATCATAGCTGGTATAACCCTTTCAAAAGCATCCATAGCATATGGGATATCTGATGAGGTCTGTAATGCTGCTCATCAGCCACTAATACTGACACCACTGGATGTTTACACAAGCCTGTAAGTCTCCCTCCCCTGCTCCAGGTCAGTGGGCCCAAGGAACACCCTCAGGGTGGGCAGTCACAGGCCTCTCACAGGCAGAACACCCCAGGAACTTGGGTATCTCTTTGCTAGTGTAATTTATTGCCAGCTAACTGCAACTTCCGATCACTCATCTGAGTGCTGGAGGGGTGGGAGAGCATAAACACCTCCATGATCAGCTCTCCACACCCTTTCTAGTCTCAGCTTCTCAAGGGTTAA
This sequence comes from Grallaria varia, assembly GCA_013396735.1. NCBI lineage: Eukaryota > Metazoa > Chordata > Aves > Passeriformes > Formicariidae > Grallaria > Grallaria varia. Next base: position 221,240 of record VWZG01013367.1, on the reverse strand, counting down.
GGGCCAGTTATGGCCAGCCCATCCCACTGCCCTGGTGAGGCAATGGATGAGGCAGGTGGCTATGGTAATAGTCTCATCTGCTGATCTTTCCTTCTCACTGCTTTTTCATGGCCATTCCATGTCTTTATGTCTTCAAGTCAACGGTGCATTCACAGTCACTGTTCCTTAGAAGGGTCTTCACCTTGGCATGAGATACCCACAGCCACCGTCCCTCAAAGGATCCCTCCTTTGGTATGGGTCACCTTCTTCCAATGGCAGCCGCCCTCTCAGCACAGTGACTCCGGCCCCTCACAGCTGCTGCTGTTGCCCAAAGGCATCAGAACTGATGGCCATGGGCTGACCACACCTTGGGCAGCAGTCAGGGGGATGCCCACTTGCCAGCCAGGCGGCCCGCAGCCCCCACGCAGCATATGGCCATGCATCCACCAGCTGCTCTGCATCACACAGCTTAGAAGTCAGAGACAAACTATTAAAAAAAAAAAAAAAAAATCAACCTCAGTCTACCCTTGCTCTTACACCACTAGATAAGTCAAAATATTGAAATAATATTGAAGTAGAACAGCACTAATACTTTAGTAGTCTTTGACTTAAAATTGTGGAAAATCCTCTCCTGATTTACTTTGGATTTGTTTAGCTGTTAAAGATTTGGGGAATTTTTTCCCCTTGCAGATTTCCATTTGTTTTAGCACATACCAAAGCTGGACATCTATTGCTATGCAAATTGTTTCATTCAGATTTCTTTTTATAGTTGCTTTTGTTTCAAAGGCTTGCATAACTTGCTGAGGAACTCATGTTTTAAAAAAATACATACTGAAAACAAATTAACGTTTTCTGCAGGAGGTTTCAAATAACTTTACAAAGGGGATCTAAAAAGGAAAAAATCAATTATCCTTTTAAGTGGTGTATCAGAAGTGAGACTTTTTAAGTTACTTGAAGGTTATAATGGAGGAATTTGTTCAGACACATATTGAAATTTCCAACACAATGCAATTTCAGCACAAAAGTAATTTTAGTTCCAATTACGTACTTTCCTGAAAAGAGACTTTATTTTGGGCATAGAGATACACATACATTCCACTTTTCCAAAGAAGCTTCCTTAATGCCCACACTGAGCTGGATCATCAGTGTCCTGCTTTGCCCTCCAAAGTTCCTGCCTCAGACTACCACCGAGACACACCACGTGGCCCATGGCCACAGCATATGCTTTGCATGGCAGTGCCTCATGTTCTGCAGTGCAGAACCTCAAACTGGGCATGTGAACGTGGCAGGCAAGACATCACACCCAGACACTGCAAACGGACACTGAGTCGGGTTTGTATGACAAAGCGTTGGTCTTCAGGAACATTAGCCACACCAAGTTTTATTTCTGGCCAAATTGTACCACAAACTCTGGGGTTTGTTTGTTTGTTTGTTTGAATCACTTTAATGCACTTGAAGTCATTTATATTAGAAATTCTTTTCAAATACATGAAAAGCACAGAGGAGGTGTTTGCACTGAAATTCTTCACTTATTTTCATCTGACTGTAGCAAGAGAATGTACTTTTCATCTCTGATCTACACCACCTTCTATCATATTCTTTTAATGATGTGGCTAGTAGGAATCAGCCAAGAGAATTCTAAAATTATTTCTACAGTTTCCAGATACAATGAAAAGCACTCAAAAAATCAAGAATCGTCTTGATATTTTATCATTCAAGACAGTAACATGATCATTATGAGTGCAACGTTCTGAAAAGACAGTGGTGGTTTTAACAGTTCTGTGCAACAAATTTCAGCAAAAGTAATGGAGAAGTGGTTTTTTGCTCCTAGAAAAATACAACCAAGGGAAAGATTTCATAGTTTTAACACTGAATGACAGAGTCTTTGTAACTTCCACAAATTTTGTGACTATATTATGGGGATGTTTATTCTAGGAATTGCACTAGTTTAATCAACAGTAAGGTTAAAGGATAAGCAGCAATGCAGAGGCAGACAATTTCTATTAGCCTAATATCTCATTTCTTGACTGAAGAATTCAAATCAAGGCCAACCTTGCCCCACACATACATCCCCAAAGAACAGCAACTCCTCTCTCAATAAACAGTCAATATGTCACAACTGGTATGAGATAACCCCCAAGCCTTCTGAGCTACTGAGACTCCATATCCTAATTTAGGCTTGATTTCAGAATTGCCACTTTCATAAGCTGAAAAGCCCAGAAACGTGGAAACAATAAAGCATCAAATTGAGTGAAAGAGTTCATAGAAAAGACAAAAAGCAGGGCCACTGAGTGTCCCAAATGAAGCAACAAGGTGTCTGAAAAAGCCAGAAGGTATGAAACTGTAAACTGAAGTAAGAAATTCAAGCTTGCTGTTTTAATGTACTCTTCTCTTGAGCTTGGTCTACCTACAGGGAAAAAAAAGGCATTTCAGACAACAATCCATTCACTGTATTCATGAATAAACAGAGATTCTGAAGGGGAAGAGATGCAGAGAGAACTTGATAGACCTGGTGCAAAAACCCAGCTGATGTCAAGGGAAGATCTCAAATTCTCATGCGCCAGTTCCCATAGACAGCAAGGTTACACTTTTACCTGGTGTTAGTAAAAGAGTAACTGCTCTTCTATCCACACGCCACACCAGATCATAGAGCAGAAGATTTGTACATATCTAATGACAAAAGAGAAAAAAGCCCAGTGCCTAAGGAAGCAGTTATCCTAAAGCAGAGTCTTATAAACATACATCACATATAGGGTGAAGCTGATGATCCTGAAAGTAATTCTTAGGCATATGGCACAGGAGTATAATTAGACAACCAAGCAGGAGTCTGCCTGTCATCATCACTTCCATCTTTCCAGTCTTGTCTTCCCTGAAGCATAACATTTTGTCAGCTGTAGATAGATGCCTAATCAGACTAGATAGTAAAGACACCTTGCTAGCTAAATTTTGCATAGAGACATGAGCTACTTATCAATTTCAGGGCCACAAATTTGCTAGGCAATGAAAAAAGAAACCCTGGAGTCAAAGTTAAGCAGTTGACTTGACAGTTTTCAAAATAATGTAAATTATACTTTACTTCAGCAGTTCTAACCAGTCGCACAAAAGAAGTCAAAGCTCTGTGCAATAAGCAGTGTCCTGCAATGCGATAGGAGAGAGATTTTACACTTGTACATACATCAGAAAGCAGCAGATAGATTTCTAAGTGCAATACCCTATTCAGACACTTCCCTGCACCTGCCCTTTTAGAGCCACAATACACAGAAGATTTGGCAGAGCACTTGCAATCTGAAATTAAGGCCTACAGAAGTAGCCATTTAGGAAATTAGTACTGTTTTAAACACACCTTCTGAAAGCTCAAGGAATTTTACAAAAGGCAATATCCTAACTTAATACCATTAAGATTTTTCAGTATTTAGTAGCCCAACTACAAAGACCACCTCTAATTCTGGATTTCACAGAGTTACATTGCATTTGATCAAACTATTTAATGAATGGTATAATCAATATAATTGAAGAAAAAGCAGAAATAAATACAGTTTAAACCAACAAGTTACACAAAGTGTCTATTCAAAACCATGCAGACTAACACTGACAAGTGACAGTGGAGCACTGCATGTATTAAAAGTTTATGAACAGACAAGAAATAGTCTTGTAATTTCTCATTGGTGTCAACTCAGTATCAGTTGTTAAGGCATAAGTTGCCAAGAATACCCAAAATTTGCCTTCAGCACTCTACTCAATTTGTATTATCAATACCAAACCTCATTTTCACTTCACTCCCCATGAGACTCTGTTCAGAATTTAGATTTGCACTTTAGGTGCCCCTAACAATTTCCTTGGCCATAATCCAAACCATAAATCACAGAACACTTTTTAAGTGACTCACAGCCATCAAACCTAGACCTGCAGACTCTGCTGTTGATCCATGAATTTAACTCTCCCTGATGCTGTTCATAATCCTAACCTAATCTTATCCTGGAGAAAAACATACACCATTATTTTCTTCTAACTTGACAGGCTTGCAAACACTAAAAAATCAGCCACTAAAACTTTCAAATCTTAAACTCATGCTTAATTCTATGGGGAATAGTTGACAAGACATCCACAAACGTCACAAGCAAAGCAGAATATCATCTCCCTAGAAAAGTCATCACAGTTTAGGTTATTTCTTCTTCCTTCCACGTCACCTAAAGCTCTTTCTTCACTCCATCTGTACCTTATTTCCAAACCAAGAATACCAATTGAGATATCCTTCCCCAGTCTCAAAGAAATGTTCAACTTGAAAGAAAAAACATTGCCCTATAGCTAGAGGATTTACTTTAGAACCATTTCAGCATTGTTCGAGCCCATGTTATGACAAGCAAAGGAAAATTTCATTCACAGATCCAAAAATTGACTATATAATTTGGAAGCTATTTGTTTCTTAGAAAATGGTCAGCTGAATAGTCCTGCAAATGCAGGAGTAAAATTACCAGAAGCATGAAGCACTCACATGCTGTACTCTTAGTCATGCAACTATTAAGTAATACATACAGCTCATGCAATGCAGTCTCTAGCTGGTTTTGAGGCCAAGCACACATGCGCTAGAAATATAATCTTCCATTTTGTATTTTTTAAAAAATGATGGAAATCACCCGTTTCTGTACATGAACATAAAGGCACTCATTTTTATATGTAACTTGCAGCAAGACTACTAGCCAAATATTCAGTCTTTCCAATGGGCTCCTTGAACACAAAGCTGATGATTTCCTTCACTATATATTCTAATACCTCAATCNTGTTGTTTTTTTTGTTAAGCTGGCTTCTTACAGCAAGTTGTCAGCTATGCCATAAAACTTGCGCACATGTCATATCAGGACCACAGATTGTAACTGACCAAAGGCAATTGCAGGAAACAAAGTCATTAATATGTGATGGCATGATTTTATCACTTTTTTATAATTCAGTTGCTCAAACAGTAAGACCAGGCTATGCAGAATGAACAAACAGATGCAGTTTTGCAGGATGAGGCTGCCATGCAGGTATTTTACAGATATTCAGTTTGGGAGTTATAGAATACATACATGTTTTCTACTTTTTCCAGTTTAACATTGTTTTTCTTCTTGCCTCTCTCTATAAGAACCAGAAGAATTTAACATAGGGAAAAATATTAAGAGTCCTGTCCTCCCACCCAAAGGAGCAGTAGCCTATCAGCTACTCATATCACATTTTAAAAGTCAAGCATTAATGAAAACAATGCCCAAAAATAATTAAAATCCTATTTCACACATCCACCAAAGTAGTATTTTGAGACTTCTGGAAGAGAAACCAGAACTATGAAAAGTCACTACTTTTATGATAAACACAATGCTAACTATTCAAGTCAACACACAAATACAAAAGCTGTGCTGAAGAACTGTTACTATCAACTCCAAGAGGAAGCAGATTAGGATCATGGTTTGAAATACCAGAGTGTTTTTTGACTGCAACAGAAAGTAAATTTAGACCCAGTTACATAAAAAATACTAATAGCCTTAACACTTTTAATCAGCATAAGAGGTTTAGAGATACACAAATGATTTCAAGTCTGTTGACTAGTTTTATAGTGCTTTTGCAATATTGTGCATTAGTAAAATCAGGGAGATTATGAAAGAAATACTGAAGCATAATAAAATTACATAAAACATGAAAAGCAGGCTATACAGAGTGACTCCAAACATTGCCACTAATAGAAATTTTACCAGAATACGTCAAAAACAGAACTTGTCTATAGATTCCTGCAGCACAGAGGCCAATCTAACCAGGTACTGCAACCCAAGTACCTGGTAGGTTCAAAAAATAGGTTGTGCTCTTCACAAATGCAGTAATGACTTGTGTGATCCTACAAAGAGCAAAGAACAGAATGCTTACTCTATCTTCATACTACTGCAAACTGCTGATCCATGGATAGCACAACAGCACAGAGCAATCTGGCAGGCTTTCAAATGCCAAGTCTGGCATGGTGACGGGCAATATGCTCTGCCAGCTGTGCAACTCCTTCAGGACCTGCAAAACGGCAGAAAAAAATAATTCCCTGAGGATTTCTGAGGACAGTTCATTACTGCGTCTTGCAGAGCACCTGCCAATAATTCACAAAGTAAGGATTACATCATGCTCAGGGCTTTTTCTCCATGGAAGCTAAACAAGTTCTCTGAATCGTGCTAATACAAATAATTACTTGGATAAGCTACACCTGTTGCCCCAGACATGCAGTAAAATTAGAAAATAGGTGGCAATATTATCACACATCCCATCTAACACTTTTTGATGTGTAAACATTTTCAGGTTCACATATTGAAACATATGCAACAGGCTAGTTAGCTAAATGTGGGTAACCTTTTTTTTTTTTTGCTGACTAGTTTTTTTTATTTGCCCAGTTCATTGTAGTGTCATCAGAAAGCATCCCTTAGAAGCCTGTTTCTATCACTGTGTACTAAGCAGACACAGAAATCAAACAGTCTGACAGCCCTACCAAGTTTTAGTGATGACTCAGCTCCACCTATGCCCCCATTTTTTTCTTTCAATGATCTTTCAAAATCATCTTGTACCAATTTTCTATACAATTTGAGTGCTATCACTGATAAAGACATATTAGCTACTTGCTTCAGAATTACTTCTGAGAAATATTGGTAGTAACAGCTGAGAAGAGTATATTATAAAACTTATCCAGATGGACTTAACAGAGAAAATAACCCCACACTTTGAAGCAACTACTGTAAAATATACCTTAAGGCAAGTATTATCACTGATATCTGACCAGTCACTTTTTTGGTCTTTCTACAAAAATTCAAACATGTGGAGAGGAAGCAGTAGTTTCTCCAGATCAGATTAACTGCAACAGTTTTACTTGAAACTACAACCTTAAACCCCAATAAAAGGCTAGCTTTCAACCTGTGAGCTATTAACCATTTTTCCTTTGCTAGAACTTGTTCTCAATGACTTAAACTGCTTTGCTCCAAATCAGAGTTCTTGTTCTGATTTACAAAACTGTAAAGCAGTGGAGTACATGACTGTGCAGTGTGTCACAACATCACAGTTCAGAACTGGTGAGACAACAAAAGGAGACAAGGCAACTGAGTTAAGTGACAACTTTAAGAAAGTACTGATGGAACCACCAGCTTGAGAAACTGATCACTGAGTTGTTTTTTAACAATGATGTTGCTAAGAGCTCATTCTTCATAACTGACACTTAAATATTCCTATAATTAGCCACAAACAAAGGAACAAATAATTTTGGTGGTATCTAAAAATAAAAACCGTCACCATTTTGAAGACGAAATTGTTATTTATTTGCAGAAGTTCTGACATTGTTATTGACATTAAATATTATGCTCTATTTTCTACATCTTAAATACCAGCAAGGGCATGATAGCCACTACTACACAATGTGATGAACTCTTTTCATTGGTTTCCCCATGTAATTTTCCAAAGTCAATTTTACAAAAACAGATATCAGCCTTTCGATGGAAAGCTTGTGGTTTATGTATTACTTTTAACTGAAATGACCACCAATACAAATTTCTTTAAAACTGTTTGCCAAAAGTAGCTTTTAGAGAAGTTTTTATCACTTTCAAAAAAGCTGCACTGAAAATGAAAACTCTTCAGAAAAGCCTATAGAACTGAAATAATGTAATTGCTAATTATCAAAATTGGCGACTGCCAGATTGCAGTTACAAACTGTACTTTTTGGCAGATGCTTAGCTCAGCATCATTCAGATGTTGAATCACAGATCCAGTTTGCATCACCTAAGAGGATTATGGAACAACAGGCAGGTTGCTATTGCTTAAAGCTCATACAGCAAACTTGCTTCCTCTTAATGTTTAGAGCTTCTATGGATCCTTCTCTTTCAGGAAAACAGTTACAGGGCTTATTGGAATTTCCTCTAAAAAGTGGAATTTGGTTTTTTTTTTTTTACTTCCTATCACAGTGGTAATACATAACCTACCACAGACACTGAAGTTTGAAGTGCACTGCATGAAACCATCTAGTTCTCCCATACATTTGTATCTATGTTCTATTGTTACTGAGCTGAAAGGAGGGTTCCTTTCACTTACCACTAAACTGCAACCACTACTCAGAAACCTCTGCCAGAAAACACGAAGACATCCTTTATGACATGGAATTAAGAATTTTACTAATGCAATTAATGTGGTCAATCTGAAACAACATGCTCTTTTATCCTTTGGTTAATACTGGCCAAGCAGTGCGATGTACAGTAACAGTTCACCACACACACTACTTAGCGTACCAGGAGGATGCCACTGCAGATCACCCAAACCACTCAGTGAAGTATTTGCTGTTCTAGTAAACTTCATGGAAATTAATTTCTACAAAAGCTTGTGTTGTTATAATGAAAGCTTTCAACTTTACTGGAAATAATAAAAGGACACTTAAAAAAATGAATATTGCTCACTGCAGCTTTGGCTAACTACACTGTTCTGTACGTGCAGGAAACAAGGCACGCAACAGACTCTCAAAACAAATGCTAGTGATGCAGGATAGACATGAGCTGGCAATGAGCTCTTGCAGCCCAGCAAACCACTTGTATCCCAGGCTACATCCAAAGAAGTGTGGCCAGAAAGTCAAGGGAGGAGACTCTGCCCCTTTGCTCTGCTCTGGTGAGACCCCACCTGGAGTGCTGCATCCAGCTCTGGGGTTCCCAGTACATGAAGCACATGGACCTGTTGGAGTAAGTCCTGAGGAGAGTCATCAAGATGATCAGGGGGCTGGAACATCTCTCCTATGAAAACAGGCTAAGAGAGTTGGGATGGTTCAGCTGGAGAAGAGAAGGCTCTGGGGAAACCTTAGAGCATCTTCTGGTACCTAAAGGGGGCCTACAAGAGAGCTGGAGGAGAACTTTTTACAAAGGCATGCAGGGACAGGACAAGGAGGAATGACTTGAAACTGAAAGAGGGCAGATTTAGATGAGATATTAGAAAGAAATTTTTCCCTACGAGTCATGTGACATACCGGGAACAGGAGGCCCAAAGAAGTTGTGGCTGCCCCATCCCTGGAACTGTTCAAGGCCAGGTTGCTTGGGGCTTTGAGCAACCTGGTCTAATGAAAATTGTCCCTGGCCACGGCAGGGGGCTGGAATGAGATGATGTTTAAGGTCCTTCCAACAAAAACAGATCTGTGATTCTATGAAATTTTAATCTTTGTGTTGTATCTCTCAACCAATCACAGAGTCTCAACCAAAGATAAGACTGTTTGAAATATTTTTAAAAATGCATTTCAACAGGCAATTTTATAGATTCTTTGATCTAGTTTCATTATCCCATTTGGAACTCCCACTGGTTTCTTACACAGTTTTCTGATCAAGACCTAAAATTTTGTTTCTCAATGCATTTATTTATGATATTTGACTGCTAGATCACCTTCCCCATCATTCCCTTTTTAAAACTATGAAAACATCTGTAAAAGCCATGAAACAGAGTATCAGGCAACATTCAGATCCTCACAGTAGGATTACTTTTGCCAAAGACTCAAAGAATTTTAGTGGTTTAGGAATGATAGTCCCCAACTGAGTGCTCCAACTGAAACACTCCAAGCCACTTATTTACTCCTCCCTTTGCCTTTCCCTGCCCTGCGGTGGGCTGGAGAGAACTGGAGGCACAAAGGTGAAGATCACAGGTTGACTTAAGAACAATTTAATGGAAACAGCAATGAGATAAGAAAATGAACAGTAACAGCAACAATATTAGTAACAAAAGCATACAGGAGGCGAACAATTCGCATGAGAGTGCTCACCACTGCATCATCCAGAATCCCCAACACCACCTGACTGTGCCACCTGATGCCATCTGGAAGGGACCCCTTCCCTGTTCCCAGAAAATCTCCAGGAAACCACCAGGGCAGTGGTTTAAGTGTTTTTCCCAGGTAATACGCTTCCCTTTCCTACCTGTATTATTAATACATGTCATGCCTTATCAAAGAAATATTGATTCCGTACAAAACAAGTGCTTTAGGGTACAACCATCTATAACAATTATTTAGATCGAGGGGAGAGGGTGTCTCTTTATTCCAAATGATTAGTGTTTGACCCCAAATAAAAGCTAGTGGAGATACAGAAAAATCCCTCCAAATCCCTACCAGCAAATATTATAAATGCTCTCACAAGAATGTTACCCTGACTGAATGCAGGGCATCCTACCACCTTTCCATTAACAGCACATTTTGAGAAGTGGATATAGTTAAGTCTAAATATTATCAAGGGAAGAAGAATAAAGACTTTTCAGCTTCCCCTCACCTCCAATATATATTGTCAAAGTAAAATCATTAAAAATGAGATTGTCACAAACAAAGTTACTTAACTGGAGTAAAGCTTCGTTTAGACAATGGGAACAGCTCAATACTTAATGCTAGAATTGGTTTGTTATCATTAAAAAGTTCAGCTTCTGTATTCCCTTAATTTTTTGAAATGTGTCTTCACATTCTATGACTCAAGTACAGAAAAAAGGAACTACAAAAGCTAGGATTTCCCCATGAATACTTACAGACTTTGAGGGTGGGGGAGGGCAAGTTTCTGCCTTTCCTGTCTCTACACGCCCTTGGCTCTTCTTAGCTGAGAAATGTGAACTATCCACAAGCCTTTGAAGGAAATATGTTTCAATAGTGAGTACCAAAGCTAGGTTTGATTTGAAGTTAATGTTCTTGCCCTTGAGAGCAACAGAACACAGAGTAAGAAATGGTACTCCTTACCAATTTTTTTACTGCTAATGAAAGAAATGCAGCTGTCAGAAAATACAACTTACAGACTATGACAGCACTGACATTTTGTGAAGGTAGGGGGAAATGAATTTTTCACTTCATATACAAACAAGAACCAGACTAGTAATGCTGAAAATTACACAGAGAAGTTCAATTATTGTTTTAAGCAAATCATAGTTAAGAACAAAAAAACCAAAAAATAAAACAAAACAAAAACCCACAAAAAACTAAAAAAACCCCAATAATAAACTACCAGAGAACTGACAGCAGACTAGGCAAAATTAATGGGAATTTGCTTCATTTGCAAATTGCTTAGAAGGAACGAATGCATGGCTGAGGAGCACACCTGCCCCACAGCACAGGTGCAGCCTGGGACGTTCACTATACAAGTCCTGTATGTCCTTTCATCCTTCTCACCACCAGAACTGTTCACCAATGCCAGCACTCAGGTGACTATTATCACTTTGCATATCAGCTTTCTAGGTAGGATTTCACACTTAAGCCACACTTCTGCTGAACAGACTGAAAAAAAGAATAGTTAACTGTTTTGCTCCTACTTGAGCCTTTTCCTCAGTGATGCCACTAATTTAGCATTCTCTGTCAGCACATCCACAAATTTAGTGACTGATAACACCAAAAATTTTGATCTTAGCAAAATTTGTATCCATGGGTTAGAAAAACCAAAAAAACTGACAGAAAGGCTTATGATCACACTGCACTGTCTTTATCCTTTTCTTAAAAACAACACTATTTTTTAGTGTGATTTCCTAAGGTTTTTTTTTCCTTATTAGTACATTCCATGCAGGCATGTGTCATCTCTTCCCCACTAAGTCCTCAAGAAAAAGTCCTAAAGCTGATACGATTAGGTACAAAGAACTCACTTTATAAAAGTTCATTAGCATCAGTAAAAATAGTAATACAATAGTATTCACCCACAAGTATCCAATATCATATAGATTTACATGGCATTGCTACAAAACCAGAGCATTTCTACAAACTTCCATCTGTCATAATATAAGGGAAATAAACATTTTTCTAGACTGTTAAGAAAAAAACCCATACCACTGACCATTTAGTCATCCCTAGCCAAGATTTTCTTTGTGTAATAAAATACTCAGGATTAAAAGTTTTTTACATTTTTAATATATTGTTCTAGGAGGGGGTTTTTTTGGTTGTTTAACACGGTCTTCAGTTTTAATTTACTATTTTAAACAGAATAAGTAGTCTGTAGATCAGATAGAAAACTTCTGTAGAGAATGAATTGCAAAGTAAATTATTTTTCCATTGATAGCCCACATGGCTATTTTTTGCCACTTTTTCAAAAGGTTTTATTTAAACTTACACAAAGAGAACACACATTGCTGTTTTATGTAAAAAGTAAGCAATCCTCCACTGCCAAAGCCAGTGTTTCACACATGGATAGGGGAAAAAAGGATTAAATAAATTCTTGAGAGGCCATTTGTTTGCATAAGTTAATTTCTGAGAAATTAATACACTCAAAACTGGGCTCATCTTCACCTGAAAAGTAAGGTCAATTCCTAGCATCAGCAGCTACAGGAAGTCTCGCTTTCAACTAGAACAGAACATGGCACAAAACCACTAAATACATCACATGAACTCAGACTTAAAGGACCTTCCGGAACTTGGCTCATGGCACTCTGAACAAACAGCAGTGCATGGATAAAGGCTTTAGACTTTGAAAAGTATTAAAATCAGATCTCTGAAACAATTTTATATAGTTGACATAATGTTGCAAAAGCTAGGAGTTACAAATTCTGTAAGTTTATACAGAAGTTACTCTGAAGCACAATTACTGGATTTTAAATTGCCTGAAAATATCTTCTTAGAGATTACTCTCCTAAGTAATTTTTTTTATCCTGCAGATTAATACTTTACATAGAATGTAAAATGCAGTTTGGAACAAATCAGTAAGATGGAGCAGATACAACATTAAGACAGAGCCAGATTAGGGGAAAGTTTAGGCAGTCTAGCTTTAAGTGGGCTACTAGTAATGTAGTTCAACTAACCTCCATTAAAAACCCAAAAATATCCGAGACTGTTCCCTAAATCAAACTTGTTAAAAAAACCGAAACAAACAGCCCAAACCAAAAACAACCATACATAAAACAAAATTAACAAAACCAAAGAAACCCACAGTTCCTTATCTTATTTTAGAACAAAAGAATGCCTTTACATATTTTGTACTCTTTGGCAGGGAATCTATGAAACCAGAGCATGGCCCGACAAATTGAACCTTTCCTGAGAAGCGTTCCTAAATTCCTTTATAATGTGTTATGTGGGAGATGCCAAGTCACAACAGTTTGAAAGTCAACAACATGGAATGTACCAACAGATTTATGAAGGACAACATTAGCAGTTATTTACATGTTCAGGGTAGCTAACTGCTCTTTATGAATTAGGTTTGCCTGTATAAATTAGAAAACTACAAAACATCAGAACTGGGAGAAATCTCCATTGTCTGTAAAAGTTCAAGGGAAAACACCTTTGCAGCACTTTCCTTAGACAATTGCATATTGCTCGTATAAAAGGTCTCTTATCCTATAGAAGTCCTGACAGAGACAGCCTTCCAATCCAATGCGCCCTGTTTCCGTCTGCAACAAAAGACATGTTTCAATTTATTATCTTTACACTAATAAATTTAATTTTAATTTAGAATATTGTTTACCCAAAGATTTTAAGACACACAACACCTACCCGGCGAACAGCCACCAGATTGTTGCACACAAGCACTCCTCCTACAAATTCAGCTTGTATACCTTCTCGCAAGAGAACCTGCTTGAAGTCAGACAGTCTTGGCTCATTCATAAACACAGACTGATGTCCAAGAACCTTTAAAACAACACATACAATTTTAATACTTCTATTTAATACCTTCCATTTTTCCAAAGATCTCATTATTGCATAAGAAGCAGTGCAGCCTAGACTACAGGACTATAAATTAGAAGATTGGTTCTACTTCTGTACATCTGCAGCAAGACACTTTCAGGATAGAAAAGTCTTAGAAGTTACTCATCAGGGAAAGCAAAAGTTTCCTTCTTTGCTCACATACTGAAGGCAAATGGAAAGCTCACAATCAAGATACCTCTTCCAAGCCAGGGACAGCGCTGCAGTAAGCTGTACCGCTGATCAGTACATACTTCTATGACAGTTGTCATGAATCTAAACAGACTTTAAAGTTGTCTCTATGGTTATCCAGCTCATAGACCAGACTACGTTAGGACTGTGAAACAGTATCTGAAAGCATATCTAGGATTAAAAGGCATTGGAATCATTCAATGAAAAGTTAAAATGACATCTCCTCACACTGAAAGTATTTTAAGAGCAAAGAAAAACTTATAGAAAAGATAAATTTAATGAACTCTCAAATCACTACTGTAGAAGCAGATGTATGAATTTCAAAGATCCGTATCTCAAGCACATAAAGTATTTTCCTACCTTCAACAAAACATAATAAAATCCAAAAGTGACTAAACACCAACGCATATGCTAATTAAAATCTTATCTTCATAAATAGATGGTATTGTATGCTAGGCACTGTTAGTGGATGCGAAAGATGCTCCTCGCTGGAAAGCATAAAATCTGAACAAAGAACAGTACTAGGTTTAAAAAAGAGAAAATGAAACATGAAAAGCCAGTTTCAGTTGGGGTTCCAGTTGAGTAAGATCACAGTATGCACCTCTAAGCACGAGAAAAAGACAAATGAATACAGAGCTCTTCGTAAAAGAAATTCAGTCAGCACCATTTCTGTACCTCATGAGGTGGCAGCGGTTCCAAAGTAGGAATGATCTCACTCTCCTCACACATCTCCTTGTCATCATCACCAAAGAGGCTTTTCATGGCCTTCTGTTGCGCAATCACACTAGAGTCTGAAGAAGGCACATCCACTTGCATCTCTAAGTCTTCATCTTCCCTCAACTCTCCCTCTTCCAAAATAACTCCAGTATCCACTTTTGAAACTCGCATGTCCAGAACACCATCTATCCAAGCCAACTCAGCATCCTTAGCTTTACAGAACTGAAGGGAGCTGACAAGAGAGTCTTTTAACCTGACCTGGGTTGCACAAAAATAAAAACAGCAGATGAATGCCTTTCTTGTCTTGGTTAAAATAAAAAAAACAGAACATACAGTGCAAAGGTGAGTTAAAATTACAGCAAGAGCAACCATATCCTTTTAAAAGAACAGAAACCTTTTTTGCACCCATGGAATTCCTCCATTGGTCTTAGCAAATTCAGAGAAAGTTTCTATACATATATTTAGGTTACTGAAGAGCAGTTCCGAATTTCAAACCTCAAGAAAAAAAAGATAATTAATATTTTATTTTAAGAAAGGGTGTTGTAAATATCAGGCTTTAACATGACCTAGCCATGACTTCCTGTAGTGCACTCTCGGACTTTAAGCCCTACTCTTATAGAGATTGTTATCCACACAAGATGGTGCACAATTCCCATAGTGGAATCAAGGCTGCAACTGTATTAAAGACACCGCAACTAACTACCCACGTGCAGCACAGTCCACTCAAAAGACACTGCAAATGTGCTGCACTCAAATCTATTATTTTCAAATTCAGTGTCTCCACTGTACCTCTCCTGTGTCATTTCTAACACACTGCAATTCTCACACCTTTAAAAAAAAAAAAGCAACAAAAAAATGCCAACAACTCAGAGACCAAATACAGAAAACATGCTGTTTCAAGTCTGTCAGAACTAGATGATTTTGAGTAACTGGAACTTTCATATTTTCCTAGAGGGTAAGAGATTGTTCTCTAGAAAAAAGTAGAGGTACCTCTTTCAACAAGTTTTACCAATGTTTTTCTATTAACTTTAAAAAGACAAAGGAATAAAGGACTAACGCAAAAAGTTCCTGTGAGAAACTTCCTTGTAAACAATTTCAATAATTGAATTGGGATCATACACAATTTTCACAAAATTCATACAAAGTTATGCAAGTTTTCTATTTAAAACTTAATACACTGCATTTAATTTTCATGGCTAGCACAGAGCAATACATTATCATAACCTCACTTTTCAAGTTTCATCACATTAACCTTTTTGCGGGGTATGGGTGTCTTTTTTATTTTTATCATTAACTTGCTCCTAATTTTACATGTTTACTCTTAAATACTATTTAACTGTGAAGGATTTTTTTCCTCTTTGTTCTCTAAGGCTCCCTTTCAGATTCCAAGGAGAGTCCTGAACTGCAACTAGTACACAATGGTACTCTAAACATAGGCATTATATATTTACTAATATTTCAATAAAGCAAACTGATGTTCCCATGGACACGAGCCTTGCCTTTTGCAGTACATGTAAAAACACACTGATCTCATGTTTAAGCTTTCAAACACTTATGAATAATAAGCATCAGAAGGATGTTTACCTAGAGGACAAAAAGACATTACTAATCCCTTGATCACACAAACCCAAATGTACACATAGGTAGTACCACCTCTCCTCTTCCAAAGAATTAAGAGTCTGCCAATACAGTTCTACTACAATCCACAGCAGTCACACAACTAACAAGTTCCAGTACCTTACCTGGTAAATGTGAGTTTCGCTGGTTGCATCTACAGTTTCATGAAGTTTGGGCATGTAAACTTTAATATCTTTTCCACCAAACGCTCGGCAACATTCTGCAAGGTCCTGACTGGCCTCAGGTGGTCCATGGACAATGACCAGTTGTCTTGGTTTCATTTGGTTAATAATTTTTTTAATTGAGTCCCCATCTGAGCGTCCTTCATAGTCAATGTATGTAACTCTGGCTCTAGCCCGAAATAAAAACCCAAGAATATTATTTTTCAGTTTAAAAGATTAAACCTTTGAGTGCTCCAAAATACTTAATTTAAAAACAAAAGGTATTTTTTAATTATTCTACATGAGTAAAAAGTGTCAGCACTAGGTATACTACGGATCAGTAAAATATAGAGTTGTCAAATGTATGGGTATTTAACAGTATAAATTCCCAAAATTCGCTCACATAGTTGTCCAAAACATGTGATAAGCACATTTGAATATGTCATCTTTTTAACAAAATATATCTAAGTATCTATGCTGACATACTATTGTATCATTTGTACCTCTTCTGGTTGCCTACATCACTCAGTGAACAAACCAAAATTCTTTAGAGTGGGGAACCATAAGACTCCATCCTGTGGTCCCAGAAAGACTAGTAAAAAATGGGGAAAAAATAAACCAAAAGCAAGTCCTTTTCCACTTTCTTAAATGCAAGCTATCCTTTTACTCAGTTCACACTGTACCCGTGCCACTACTCTAGCAGAACTAACAAGAACCTAGACACTCACTTAATTTCCATGGATTCTGTTGCAGAAATACATTTGGTAGGAACATCTGATAAATCCTGGTCCATAGGCTCCTCTCCATTTGTCAAACCAGACTCTAATTTGCTTTTTTCTTCTTCTGTTGCTTGAAGTTCTGGAACTAGAAAATCCTCAGGTCTAAAGAATCAAAGGCATTTTGCTCTCAATACTCTTGGAGTAAAACCAAAACACTATCTAATATAAAAACAAGCAATGCTTACTATTACTTCTGAGATTTTTTATAAGTGCTATTGCCAACAATTTTATTACGCTTGCCTTCACTATTTCCAGAGCTCATTTGGGAACTATTACCTTCCTATCTTAAAAAAGAACTTTAATAATTTGTGAAATACTAGCAAGTCAAGAATTGTTATCAAGTATTCCTTATGCAAAGAGGACAAATATCACTAGATTCTTCTAGGATGAACGCTGTTGTTTCCCCTCATAAATTTATCCAACATTATGTGCAATTTAAAGCAGAAAAAAGTCAGGTTAAAAGAACTTTAAATCTTCTAAGATTGAAAAAAAACCCTGGAGTGAAAATACATCCTAGGAGGTGTGAACACAGGTCAAGGACCAGCACTCTGCAGCTTCAATCTTATCATAAGCTTCCTGTGAGACATAGCAGTTGCAAGAGTATATAAAAGTGGTGCAAAAGGGACAAAATTATGTTTTTTTTTTAAAGTACTTCTATTTTTTAATTATTTCATAGGTATTACATGTTACTATACACTGCCACCACATACTTGATAATCTCGCCATATTCATCCCATTTAATTCTTTCTTCAGGGGCTGGAAACATTGGATAAGATTTCTTTGCCTGTTTAAAGAAGCTTCCTTTCCGGCTACCTTCACCTTTCATCATCAAATCATGTTTGGTCTTATGTACAGTTGGCTGATCAATATCCTCTTCAGCATCACTCTCATCACTGGAATCAATATCTGCCCTGAAATGACATTCCAAAAAAAAAATCCTAGCACTTCTTTTTTAATTCATAAACACACTGACCAGAAAATAACAGCTGACATAACACTAACCAAGGCCAAGGGTAGTTCATGTATCTGACAAAGAGCTCACAGTCAAATGGCAGATGAAACAGGCCTATCAGAACAACAGATTGAAGACAACCACTCCTGATTCCTCAGTGCCCCCAGAAAAGTCTACCAAAACTATAATTTTCATTTATCCCTGTAAACAGTATAAGGAGCAGAATGATCACACAGAAATCTCAACTCTGATTGTAACAGCAGAATGCAAGAACAGCAAATACACTTACTCTTTAGATTGCTCTAACTTCTTAGCTGCTTCTTTCTTCAGCTTCTCCTTTTCCAGGTAATCTTCAAGTTCCTTTCCTTCCAATTTGACACGTTTTCTCAACTGCAGAAAGAATTAAAATCAATGTTACTGTGAGTAGCTGACATGATTTTAATAATTCTCCTACATGCTGCTGCTAAGAATATTTATACTTAGGTACCAAGGGCAAGTACAACTTTTATGTCACATACAAGACATGATTACGCAAACGTGCAGCACATCAGCATGGAAACATCATGACATTATCAATCAATAGAGTCTATGTTAATAGAAAAGCAGTTCTAAAAATATTAAAATCAATTAAGCGCTACAAAAAGTACTTGAAACATCTTCAGAGAATCTTTCTCCAATAACTGAAGGCAAATACTCTGAGATGAGCAGTGGTTTTTAATTCTTCTATCAGTAACATCAAATCAGAAGAACCTGGCAAAGTCATACTAGCTGTCAAAACAATGATAAGCATTGTTTCTTATTTTCTGAAAATCAAATTAGAGAATAGGTCACTTTGAATTAAACTAAATTCTAGTAATAATCTAATACTGTAATTCAGTTTACCAAAGGGAAGTAGACACAGGTATATAGATTATGGAAAACAATTTGAAGGCATGAATACCAATTGTGTTCTAATTTCTAGAGCTTGCTTATCTTTCTAATCCTGGTGGGATATATTACACTAATTTGACTTGATTCTCTCCTCATCCAAACCAGGAGTATTTTTCACAAAGACTAATCCATCATATATGGCAATCAACTGCAAGCACATTTTTTTCTATTGTAAAAAAAGCATAAAGGGAAGTGTTGTCTAAAGACAACATGCTCAGCTCCATGGAGTGTTAATTTTGCCACACTGCCAAAAAGTACCCAGTATGAGAGATATTTTTATGTACATTTATCCACAATTGATTAAATACGTACCACACAAATGTCAGATTTCCCTCCGTCACTAGAAGAGTTTTCAGGTCAAAACAGAAACTTAAGTTCAGTTTTGCCCACATTTCCCTAGATGGCCCATAATAAAAACTTTGAGATACAGAGACAATTCTTACCTCAATATCTATAACTTTTTCAGAAGGATTATCAATCAGGAATCGTGCTAATGTTCCAGGTGTAGTGCGGTAAGTTAAAATAATAGAGTTTTTGGAATCCTGGCACCACTGAATGAAAAGATCTCTAGAAAACCCACACTCCAAGTCAGGCTGACTGGCAAGGACAACTTTTGGACTAGGCACTCGAGCCAGATCAGACAGACTGTGACATAAGGAGAGATGACGGAACTGAAAAGGGTTGTTTCTCTTGTCTTCGAAGCACCTCATCAACTTGTCACTCATCCATTCAACCTAAAATATGCATTAAGAAAAAGTTTTCTATAGGAATACAAGTTCTAGAATAATGTAAAAACCCAATGTGAAGTACAGGATGCAACATGCCCATGATTACACCAGTGTTTCTCAGTAAGTGCAGAAACACCTTTTTAACACCTCTAAACCACGCAAACAATTCTTGTGATAAAAAGAGCAATGAGTATCAAGAAACATGTCCATAGCCACAACTAGACTGTTACTTGATCAAAAGAGTTGAGACACAAATATGCACAACGGAATAAGGACATCCCCCCTGATATTTTGCCAATTTTTACTGTTAAAAAGAAAAGCTTTTGCACACATGCTCCATTCCTCTTCACAATGGCTTTTCAAAAGCAAAACAAACCTGTGATTTAGAGAATTCCACTACATTGTAGCTGACGTTATTCAAAAGCGCTAGAGAGTAGACTCCTAATCCTGCATCTTTTGTTCTCCAGATCTGATCAAGAAGCTGAGCAAGTTCCAGAACTCTGCCTGCTGTATCCACGGCTATTAATACATTTCCATCACCTCGTAATGTCTCCAGAACATTAGCTGAGAAGAATTAAAAACAAAACAAAAGCCTACTTATACTTTGAACCAAAGTTAGAATGTCTGTGGTGTGGCTTGGGGTTTTTTTGTTTGTTATACCATACTAGCAGTCATAATCAAAAGCGTCCTGAACACAGAAATAAGCTGAACTGCAAAAGACATCCAAACCCACACTTCCACCAAAACTAAAGGGAGCTGAAGTTTTCTTTCTAGCTCTGAAGATCTCACTGCCTTGACACTTTTTCTTTTCCTTTTTTTTTTTAAAATTAAAAAACAACAGCAAAATGGAGTTTTAAAAAGAATGTGCTGATGAAGGTAATTTAAAAATCCCTGAAGAGATTTACCAATACTGGGTAAAATATACTGCTTTCAAAGACGGTTCATTGTTTTTAGGAAAACATTTAACTCACAGATCTATACCATCAGAAACAAGTAATTCAAAATTTGTTAAATTTTAATAAGGGTTCTTAGTTTAAATGCTGATGAATTCCTCATAGAAAAATAATTTACAGTGGCTAATAAATCATATTATTGCTATTTTTCAAGCCCGAACAGTACATACTCAGCAGCTGTTCATCCCTTTGCTTCCTCCTGGGTTGCACATAAGTAGCATTAAATGAATCTGTAATAAGCAATGAAGGCCTGCTCAACATTTCCAAGGAACATCCGTTCAGATGGCTGTGGAAAAAAAAGACAAAAATCTCAAGTTTTGCATTTCTATTTTGCAAGAAAAATAAGAAAGCTATCTTCCAGATATTTGCATGTACAGAAATCAAATTCCTCAGCTGCTGACTGCTTCCTGCTTCAAACTTACAAATAAATAAAAATGAATCGAATAAAGAAACCCAGAGCTAATACTTGTTCCAAACCAATTAATCTGGATGCAAGTGAAATTAGTGGTCTTATTAGAACTGGAAATACACTTCTGCTTCCATACCTCTTTATCACACATTAAATGATATGACACCTAACACAACATATAAGAAACGACGCTATCTTGAACTTACATCTCCCTCTTGTGGTTGAAATCAACTGCATAAACAATTTCTTCCTCTCCATCCTTGACAATCTTCCAAATAGTGCCTCCTATCATGTGACCAGCTGGCAATGGTGTGATTGACAAACCATGTCCTTTGCCTACAAAAGTTTTCAGTATTTTAGGTGCATGATGTATTAAAACCCATTACTCTGAATAAGAGATAGTAACTTCAAATTATCTAATGCCTAAATTGAATGCCTAAATTATTACTGTGAAAAAAAAACAACTGAAGTATGAAAAAGCAGTAATATCTGTCCTTGCCATCTAATCAGTAACTTCAAAATTCGTTGCAATTCACTTCTATATTTCCTCCAGAATAAAGAAACTGAAAGGAAGATCACTTCTTCCCTCCACCTTCCATATAGTAAATTATATAACAAACATATCACATGAAAGTAAGTACACTGGTAAAATCCAGATCCCTCTCTGAAGCAACACTGAATGTTTACTGTATCATTCACTATTGAGGTACTTAGAAAAACTTACACAAACTGGAAGTTTTCCAGAATGACAAACACACAAGTCAAACCATAGCAAGAAAGATGTTCACCTGCTGCAGTCAGGGATCACAGAACTTGTCAGCACCTGATGCTTTTAATGTGCTGTTGCTCCTTGTCATTGATACCAGCCTGTATCTTTGTGAGATTAAAACTAGACCACCTATGGCCAGTACTTGCTGACTCTGCTGCATAAAGTGCACAGTAATAATTAATAATTAAACATACATTATCATCTTAAATGCCTCCATCAAGTCTTTCCAAACCATCTCCACTAAATATGAAAAGATGTTAGTCCCTTAAAAAAAAGCGCTGTGTATTAAAATTACTCTTTAGATGTAAAAATTGGCAGTACATACACAGCCTTGCCACAAGTATCTTGAAAAGAGGCCAGCAGTCTTTCAAGGATAACATCCTATTCCTATTTTTCCAGTAACAAGGTATTTTGGCAAGCACCATTCCTGAACTGTGAGATACTGCATTTCAGAGACGAACTGCTGGTGGTCAGCTTGTATGTGTCCCTGTTCACAAAGAGGGTTTCCATTTCATTCTGATCTTTACATTCACCAAGAGTGAAAAGCCGCTGATTCTCCATCTGCCACGGTTTCTAGCAACTGACTACACTGATTATAATTCAGTCAGCAAAGACCTCCTCATTAAATGCTGTAACTTCATCTCTGCAACACGCTCCGGCTCTAGAACCTTTCCTTTGTGTTACTGGTTATGAAGACTTCTGAGATATCTACTGCTAGACATAAGTAAATGCTTTTGACAGACATAAACAAATTCCAAGAAAAGTTACAAAAACACAAAAGAGAAACAAAGTTTCCCAATACGCTTTTGACATGACCCCTCCGCATTAAGAGAAAATTCTACCCATTTCTACATACAATTATTGAGGCAAACATTCAGCTGATACACACTGAGACAGGGCTAATTCATTCAGCACTGCAAAATAAATATTTCAGAACTTACTGCCTTTAAAAATGTTATTTTAACTCTGTTGCCTTTCACTAAAAGTAATTTCTTGAGGCTTTTGTGACAACTTTACCTTTCAAGTTCACAATCTGAGAAAACTTCAGTTGTTGTATCTTATCAAAGGCTGCATCTACATCATCCAATGTAAAGAGTGTGAAATCTTCAGTATTATGGCGGGACTAAAACAAAAGAGGTAGAGACATTCAAACACTCTGCTATATCAAAGATGTTGTGTATGAAAGTATCAACTCAAATATACCTGGTAGAGATCATACATAAACATCTGTCCCATTTTATACACAGGAATAGTTGCATAAATGGCACAATTCAATCCCATTTTTCCAACTGCATATGGAAGTGCACCAAGGTGTAGAGGGTCAGGATGAGAAAGAAGAACAGCATCAACCTGGTGTACATGCCTATAATGAAAGGGACAACAAAAGCTGTTTGAAAAGTGTTCCATATGGTGTTATAGACCTCCCATTGAAGCTGTTTTGAAAATACACACAGTCTGAATGCCAAACAACAAAACTACAACCTTCAAGGTTTGGAACAGCTTTAAAAGTCGTAATAAATGTTACAGGTATTTCCTAACATTCAAGTACTTAAAAACGCAAGTGACTTCTGAAAACATAACTTCAAGGTCTGAAAGATGTGTCACATCAAATTCCCCATTAAAAAGATATTAATATATATGTGAATATCAGAACGTAAATTAACTGAGGGACCAAAAATCTTATTAGTGCAGATGTGTTACAAATTGTTTATACATCTAAAAGCAGATCATAACTTTTCTTCTGATGAGATAGACCAAGTAAAAGGACCAAAGGCACAACAATTTTTAAATTGATAAGGATCAAATCAAAATATACTTCTTTTAAACAGAAAAGGTCAAATATATCATTTAAGAAAAGTGGTATCATTCGGGGGGATTTCATTAACTTTAAAAACAGATTTTTTTTTCTTGCAAAGTGTTGTATAAAATAAGAACTCAGATTAAAAACTTTCTGCATATCAACAGAAAAACTTGAGAGCATAAAACAATGTAACAAATGAAAATACAAGTTGGGTTGAAAGCTTTTTGTTCCCTTGCATCATAACTGGGGCACTTACATCCTTCTTGATGGCTATTATAAAAAGTTAATTTTATCTAATTGCTTCTCAGATACGCAAAACATTTTATAAATTATCCTTAGTACCTAATAATCCTCTGTTAAAAGACCTCACACACTGCGTGTCAATGCTAAAAAAGTAAACCTATGAAACTAGTATCACAAGGCTTAGTTTCTTCCATGAGTTTACATGTTTCAGTCCTAACTTGGGAATCAGCAAAGGTCCTTGCTGTCAATCTGCAGAAGTTCAGTCTTAAAAGTCTAGACAAATTTTGGTTTGTAGGTTGGGGTTTTTTTTCCCTTTGCAGAGCTGGCGAACTGACAACCCTTTTCCTGACTGACAGGCTGTTCAACTTGAAACAAAAGGGGAGAGTTGAACGACTTTGTATTCAGCTTACCCACACTTAGGCTTCTTCCATTTAAAACTGAGTTAACCATTCTAAATCAGTTCAGAGCCAAGGTCAGTCTCCCATAAGCTCTGCTGTCACTTTTATGGAAAAAAAAGAACAGAACAAAAACAAAAACCATCCAAGACAATGCAAGCACTGAACAGTTTAATAATTACAGTTAATAGAGGCAACTTACTGGACTGACAAGAAAAAATCCCAAGTTTTTACTGGAAAAGCTTCAGCAGTGTAATTTCCTTCACACAAAACATAGGTCAAACAAAAAAAATAAATGAACAATTTTGGATTTAACACCACCACACACATACCATTGTCTGGAATTTTGAAAACTTTCAAGACAAAACAACACCTATTAAAATAAAAAATGTGTATGAACCAAACTACTTACTTCCTCAGAGAGTCAATAATATCCATAGAAAAGTTTTCATCCCAGCCACAGTCCAAAAGAAAACGAAATTCATCTACTTGCAAGAGATAGCAAAGAGCAGATTCCTCCTGCACCCCTGAAAGCGTGGTCAACTTGATAATCGATGTCATTTTCCTCTCCAAGTGTTTAATCTCCAAAAGAACTAATCTGAATGGGGGGAGAAAATGTTTCATTGACTAACCCAAGGAAAAAGATCTATTTACTTAGATCTAGCATCACATATTCCTGAAAACACGCAGGTTAACAGTGTTAATACTTTCCAATACAGCTGCTGGATACCAATGAAGTTTCAAATATTAACGTTAGGCCATCGTAGATCTTCCGTTACTAGAAAGAGATTTTTGTTTGTTTGGGGTTTTGTTTGTTTGTGTTGATTTTTTTAACAATACATAACTATATAAGGTTAAAAAAAATTTCCCCAGCAGCAGCGCAGTTAAGAGCAGCTTCCCAGGGCCGGTCGGGGGCACTCGGAGATGGCGCTTCCAGGGTGGCGACCCCTCAAACCCCGTGCCTGTGGGAGCCGGGGCCCAGAGCCGGGGGCTCCGCACGGGGGGCCGGGGCTCCAGCGCCCCGCCGGGCCTCGCCGTCCAGGCCCGGCCTGGCGGGGTGAGTCTCGCCGGGTGGGGACGGCGTTCAGGGGACGAGCCCTGCGCCCGCTCCAGGCGGTGACGGAGGGGACGCGAAGAAAGAGGAGGACGAGCAGGAAGGGCCGATACCTGAGGGGCTCAGCCAGCCCCAACACGGGCGGCGCGCGCCGCCATCTTACAGGAGGCAGGGAGGAGGGGCCGGGCGGGCGGAAGGGAGACGGGCGGCACCACAGCGAACCGGCCGGCGGGGGAAGNGTTGGCACGGGGTGGGGGGGTCCCTGGCACTGGTGTCACCGTTCCCTGGCAGCCACTCGCTCTATTCCTAACCCCTTCGACCGGGCCGCGGAGCCTTAGCCCCGCGGGTTTATGGGCCGCGGCCAGGGCCGTGCGAGGGCGCAGGCGGGGCCCTGTCGCGGGTGAGCGCGGTGAGCGGGGGCCGACTCGCCGGGGCCGTGGCAGCGCCTCCGGCCCGCCCCGCAGGCCGTGGGTGCGCGGCCGCCCCGCAGCGGGAGCGGCGGCTCTGTGTGACACCGCCGTGGTGTCCCGCGTAACTCCCCGGTCTGGAAGGCTTTGGTTGGGTCGGACAGATTTGCTGGGCATGTCTAGTCTGGAGAAGAGAAGACTGAGAGGGGATGTGGTTAATGCATGTAAATGTCTCAAAGGCGAGTGCCAAGAGGATGGTGCCAGACTGATTTCAGTGGTGCCCCGAGACAGGATGAGAAGCAGTGGACATGAACTGAAACACAAGGAGTTTCACCTCAGCGTGAGAAAGAACTTTATATTGAGGGTGGCAGAGCAGTGGAACAGGCTGCTCAGGGAGGTCATGGAGTCTCCCTCTCTGGACACATGCGATACCCACCTGCAGACATTGCTGTGTCACCTGCTCCAGGTGACCGTGCCTTGGTGGGGAGATTGGACTGGATGATCTCCAGAGGTCCTTTCCAGCCCTAACAGTTCTGTGATTTTAGAAATGTCCTTTATCGCTCAGCTTCCTGCCAAATGTACAGCTTGTCTCTCAGTCTTGATGCAGGTAATGAGGCATCCATCTACAGGAGTTAGGTTATGGATGTGTTTGTTTCATATAGATGTGTTCTGTTTTACAGAACAGCGGACTTCTGTAGAGTTGCTTCAGTGAGTAGATAGCTCTAGAACTTTTAAAAATGGAACTATGTCACCAGGGTTATCTTAAAAGAGATGTTCTAATTCTCTCCTGTTTTAGGATTAAATCCTCTTCCCCAGGGACCAGAGTTAGGATTATTTCTAAGAAACACAGGTATGGGTTTGAGAACAGGGTTTGTCTCTTAGAAAGTGTTTGATGGCCCTCATGTTTATTATGCTGTTGTAGAATCCTAGTAAGCAAGAGTAAAGGTGCCAGGTATGCAACAGTTTTCACGTGCGGATGTACCAGTAACTCTTTACCTGTTACGCTTTTCTTTCTAGCAGTCATGGTGAATTTACCCCAAGTTGTGCGTGATTACTGGGTCCACATCCTGGTTCCCTTAGGATTTGTGGTTGGATGCTATTTGGACAGATGGAATGATGAAAAACTGTCAACCTTCAGAAACAAGAGCTTATTATATAAAAGGTTTGCTTTACAATGCCTCTTAAATATATATATATAGTAATAATTATTTTGCAACGTTCTTCTCTATTCTTTTTGAGAGTTTTAAGTATGATCAAAAAACCCAACAGTCAAAATACTAAAGGGAATAAATCCCCAAAAATTTCATCAAGCATTCATGAGGTGTTTAGGTCCCTAATGCCCTCTGAAAATTGAGTCCTTAGGAGCCAACTTTGTTTTGAAAAAGGATCATTAAGTGCTATCAGGTTCCTAGTCATGAAATGTGTAAAATGTTATTTTGTGTCTCTCTAAAAGTTCTTTGGGAAACACAGTGCTTGAATTTTGGTTTTCTGTCTTAAATTTGAAATTATCACAGCACTTTTTAACTAAATATTCTATAAATGTGTATTATTTTAAACTAATACCCAAGTTTTTGATAATCAATTTATGTTAGCAACTGCTGTATCTTCACTGAATGATATGATTATATACACTGATGAGTTTGGGTTTACTGGGTGTGACTTCTCAGGGAGAATTTAGATTAGAGAACTTAAGGCATTGCCTCATCTATTCTATCTCAATTCTAATTCTGTATTAGGTCATAGGGTTAACAAAACAAGAGGAAAAAATCATGTTGCATAGCATGGACTAATAATGGGAATGTTGTCAGTTTGCAGGTGATTTTTTTTCAACTCTAGTCTAACCTAAATTTTTGAGTAAGAAAGAAAATTTATGACACAATCCACCCTAACTGGTACATTAGCACTTTTTGTGCTGCAGTTGCGGTGAAGTAGGGGTGCTATTTCAGCATCTTGCAAAAATACCCTGTGATTTCACACCTTCTCAATAAAACATTGAATTATTGTATTTAAAAGAAGAAAAATTTTTCATTATGGATCCCATTACAAGTCTTTTAACTCCTTGGAGGTCAGCTGTTCTCTGATACCCTTTAAATGATTAGCAATAGGAGGATTCAGTCTGTTCAAGCTTTGGAAAGATATCTTGGAAAGAAGCTTATCAGTATTGAAAGATTTTTAACTGACAGCAATTGCAAGGAAAGTGAATTTATACATAAATCTCAACATTAAGTTATTGTAGAGTAATTAATTTATTAATAATTATTCTACAAAAAAAATTCCTAATTTTAGTCTCTTCCCTCATATTTTTTTGTTTCTATTCAGGGAGTTGAAGCCTGGTGAAGAAGTAACATGGAGATAAAGGCTGCTGATGAAATGGATGACATTTTTGTTTGATTTATCATCTTCTCTCACATATTGAAAAAAGCAGGATTATAGTTTTTACCCTGAGAACATCCTACAGAAAAGGACACCTGCAATTCCTCAGTGCTAGTTTAATTTCCAATGTTACTTTTAGAATTTGATTTAATGACATGACTTATATGTGTCCAGGAATTCCATTAGTCCATAAGTGTTGAGAACATTTTATCCTGTACTCTGGAAGGGAGAAGAATAATTATATAATAAACAAAAACTATGCAAAAATCATTCATGCCGTTATTTATCTGTATGGTGTGGAATCAGTGTGTTTACAGCTGATGTATGAGCTAGCCTTCAAAGGAATGCTTACCATAGTATCTCATGGTAGTTGCTTGGGATTTTAACTGAACATGGACAAGCTTCTTTTCGGATTTCCCCTGTAGACTTGTTTGGAACCGCAGCAACAAATAAGCAGTGGGTGCTTCATCTTTGAGACGAGAACTGGAAGGTGCACGGTGAGCGCAGGGAACCCGCGGTGCTGGGCATTGGCTGAGCTCTGTGACATGGGGAGAGCAGGGGTTCGGGGTTCCCGGGGGCACAGAGTGATGCAGGACATTCGGATGGATGAGGAGGACGTGCCGATGGGTGCGGAGGACCGGCGCTGGATGAACAGGACGGGCGGTGTGTCCCTCCGGCCGCGCGGGGGCGCTCGCGGTCCGGCCCGGCGGCCTCCCGGCCAGCAGGGGGCNCGGGCGGGTCGCGTGGGGCGGGGCGCACGGTAAACATGGAGTCGATCTTTCACGAACGGGTGAGTGACGGAGCGAGGTCGGGACGGCCCCGCTGCCCCCGCACGGCCGGGCTCGGACACAGCGTCCTCGGTTGCCTGGGAGTCAGGAGCTGCTGGGCTGGTGCGCTGGAGCCGCGCCGCCCCTGCCCGGTGCCTTCCGGTGGCAGCGGCTCGTCCCCCCCGCTTTGGGGGGGGCCCCCGGCCCCCCCCCCCTCCC